>WBNM01045897.1:57051-192137 GCA_013399055.1 Ramphastos sulfuratus
GGGATGAGGAAAGGTCAGGGAGTGACACCAAGGGGGAGGTTGTAGGGGATGGTGAGAGCGATGCTAGGACAGAGGCATCCAAGGGTGCTGGGAGTGAGGACGCGAGCACCGAGGGTGCCAGGGACGATGCCAGGGTGGAGGCAGCCGGGGGTGCTCAGGACGGGACTGTAGGGGGGGCAGCAGCAGCGAGCAACACCCGGGGCCAGCAGGTGAGAGCACAGGGGGTGCTCAGCCAGGGACATTTTGGTAGCAGTGTCGAGGCAGGGACAGGGTGCCTGTGCGGGCAGTGCCACCCTGGCTGTGCCCACAGGAGCCCACATGGCTGCAGGATGAAGATGATGAGCTGTGGCCCGAGTTCTCTCCCAGCTCACCCTCAGAGGGGACCATCAGCCCCACATCGCCCACATCCCCTGTGACCCCTGTGTCCCCAGCGTCCCCCACGCCCCCCTCCCCAGGTGAGTGCTGCACTGGGCAGGGCTGACAATGTCCTGTGAAGGCACCAGAGCCCCTTGGGGTCACCAGCCTACCCAGAGTGTCCATTCCCCTAGCCTCCATGGAGTTCCTTGCAGCCCCCCAACATGTTTTCTCCCTCTAGTGGAGTACCTTAAGCCCTCTGCCCCTGATAGTGCACCACAAATGCCCGAGGGAACCCTGGGGTGCCCCTGTCCTAGACTGTCCCCTTTCCACCCCACTCAACCCTTACTGCTCCTTTGCAGCTGACACCACCGAGGGCTCGAAGGGCAGTGAGAGGTGAGTGTGGGCAGGGGAGACATGGCCCCATAGGTGCCCTGTGACTGGCATCGAGGCTGTCCCATTGCCCTGCCCCACTGTGAGCACCCGCAGATGTGAGTGGCACCTGGAACAGTACTCTTCACCTGTGTGCCCATAGAGATCCACCAGTGGGGAGGGCACAGGGCCAGGCACCCTCCAGAGCGGCAGGGCCACGGCCAAGGTTGGAGGTGGCTGGGGGCCGACCACGTGCAAGTGCCCGGGCACAGGGACGCAGTGCCATCCTGGAGAAGTTTGGAGGGTAAGAGGGGCATGCCCCCATGGTGGGCATGAGGGACTGGGAGCCATGGGGCAATGGGAAGGGACAGCACTAGGGCATTGAGAGGCATGGTGAAGACTGGGTGGCCATGGGGCAAAGGGGGCATTGGGCTGCACAGGGCAATGGGAGGCACTGGGGCAGATTCCTTGGGGGAAGAGGACCAACGGAGAAGTACTGGTTGGGGCTAAGGGGGGGCCACGTGTTCGGTAAGCATGAATGTGGGGTGTGAGGTGCCCCATGGTGCCCAGCATTGCCCACAGGGCAGCCAAGGGCCCAGCTCCCCATCTGAAGCGGACGGGGAGCACAGCCACGGTGAAGACCATGCTGCTGGAGTGGTGCCGTGCCAGGACCCGCAACTACCAGGTCAGAATCAGGGTGGGGACATGCTGTGGGGCAGCCACGGGGCAGCCATGCAGCAGGCTGACCCCTGTGCCCCTGGCAGCACGTGGAGGTGCAGAACTTCTCGGGGAGCTGGGGCAGTGGCCTGGCCTTCTGTGCCCTGCTCCACAGCTTCTTCCCTGATGCCTTTGACTACAATGCCCTTGACCCCAGCAACCGCCAGCACAACTTTGCCCTGGCCTTTGCCACTGCCGAGTGAGAGCCTCCCCACATCCCTGCGGACCTCTGTGCCCTGCGGGTGGCCCCTGCTGACAGCAGTGTTCCCACAGGGAGCGGGCGGGCTGTGCCCCGCTGCTGGAGGTGGAGGACATGGTGCGCCTGGCGGTGCCTGATGCCAAGTGTGTCTACACATACCTGCAGGAGCTATACCGGTGCCTGGTGGCCAAGGGGCTGGTGAAGACCAAGAAGCGCTGAGAGGGGTCCCTGCACCCCGTGTCACCCCCTTGCTTCATTCCCTGCCTTGTTCCCAGCAGTTAAAGTTTGTGGTGCCAAGATATAGTGGCTTCATCTCTTATGGGGGGGAACATGGGCACAGGGATACTGGCACTGAGGGTCTGGGGCATTGATATGACCAGGGACTAGGGTGGACAGAGCCTTGGCACTGCCCTACTGCCACCACAGAGCAGATAGGCAGGCAGGCTGGCATCACCACCTCAATGCCCCCCCTCCCTAATGAGACGTCATGGGGCCAAAGCAGTAATGGGAGTAAGCAGTAATGGGAGTAAATTTATTAACTTGGGGGGGAGTAGCCCATGTAGGGTACCAGGACCACCTTACAATCAACGCCTGGCTGGGCACCCAGGTTCCAGGTCAGGGGGCAATATCAAGGCCAGCCCCAGCTGGCACAGAGGGAGGGGTAAATCTGGGGTGCCACTGGGTGGGGGACTCATGAGGCAGGGGTGTCAGGGCGTGGCTCAGCGTGGCAGTGAGTGTGTTCCTCTGCCCGGCGCCAGAACACCTCGGGTTGCTGTTGGAGCTCACGGGACAGGTCCTGCCGCAGCACCCGCTCCGTGTCTGGCTTGTCCAGCAGCAGCAGCAGGTCCTGCAGCACTGATGGCACAGGGAGGGTCATGGTGGGCACCCTCCTCACCATGCTCCCTCACCCAGCTCGAGGTGCCCACCTTGGATGGCACTAGTGGTGGCCTCCCAGTGCTGTGCAGAGGTGAGGGGCTGGCAGACACGGCCAGTGGTGTCCACTCCAGGGTGGTAGATGCTGGTGCGGAGGGTAGCTCGGGGCGGGGACAGTGGGTAGTGGGGGGAGAAGGTCAGCTCGAAGCGGAAGGCGCCTGCGTTGTAGGGTGGGTTATTCTGCCAAGGTAATGGGAGGCACCTCAGACCCCCTGTCCCAGACTTGAGACCCAGCATCCACCATGGTGACCTTCTCCTAGGAGAGGAACACCCTCCCAGTGCTCCCAACCTAGCGTCCCCGGTCCTACAGTGTCCCCAGCAGGATGCCCCCTACCATGTGGCCCTCATAGTGACACCCACCCAGTGCCCCCCAGGAGTATCTCCCCAGCCCCTCGTGTCCCCAGCCCCCCTCCCGTGCCACCATCACACCATCTGCCCTCCAGGCACCCTGTACCTCGATAGTGGCCTCACCCCTCTTGCATCTCCAAGGGACCCCACTCGTCCCCATGTCCTCTGTGCTCTGCAGACCCACCCACACCCACAGACCTTTGCCCCCTAGGGCCCTTAGACCCTCGTGTGCCCCAGAACCCGTCCAGGCTCCAGGACACTCCCACCTCCCCCGTGCTCCCNCACGCCCCGTAGGGAGCGGATCCGGCCGCGGAAACGAAACTGGTGCGCTTGGGAAGGGGCGGGTACACAGCGAGCACCCACATCCCCCGAGACGCAGCACCGACATCCCCCGACCACCGGCACCGCCCGAGCACCAGTTCCTCCCGAGACACCGCACCCCCGAAGCATCGCCGCTAACCGAGACCCTGCACTCCTCGAGCATCGGTACCAGAGACTCCCGAGCACTGGCACCCCCGGAACACCGGTACTAGCATTCCCTGAGCACCGACATCCCTCAAGCACCGGCACCGACACCGGCACCCCGGCACCGTCTCCCCTGCACCCCGGCACCGGGACCCCCCGCACTGCTCAGCCCCGCGCCGCCCTAGTGCTGGCACTGCTCTGTGCTAGCACTGCTCTGTGCTGGCACTGCTCGGCGCTGACACCAGCAGTCCCCACGCCACGGCCCTGCACCTCCGGTCTGGTCCCCGGTGTCCCCCACACACCTTGGCGATCCTCGCGGCCATGGCCATCAGTGCCCAATGCCCAGTGCCCCGGTGCGGGGCCACACCAGACCCCACCCCTGGAGGCGGGACAAGGGACTCCAGCCCCGCCCCACGCCGGGTTGGCTGCCTTCCCACTGTCCCCCCGTGGCGCCCCAGGGTCACGGGGAGGCAGCTGAGTGCCCACTGCCCTTTGGCACCTGAGGGTCATCAAGGAGAGAGGGGACACGGGGCTGGCCGTGGGACGCATCCTGCCTGGGCTCTTGCACCCTGCTCACGTCCCCGGTGCCCCCCCGCCCCGCGATTTACGGGAAGCGGGGGCAGTGCCCGCAGTCCTCCTTAATCTTTAACCAGGCAGCGCCGGACCCGGCCAGATCCCCCGCGTCTGGCTGGACGCTCAGCGCCCGACACGCCGGACACTCAGGTGAGTCCTGCTTGCTGCTCCTCCTGTCCCCCCCACTACCCCCGGCGGTGTCAGACTGGGGGCACCCCCGAGTCGGGGTGTTATAGGGTGAGGAGTATGGGCAGTGCTGGATTCTGGGGTGGAAGGCTGCTGGATGCCAAGGTGCAGTGTTGGGAGCTGGAACAAGGGTGCTGGTGCCCATCAAGCACTTGACACATGCTCGTTCACCAGGATGCCCACCTGGATGCCCACCTGGATGCCCACCAGGATGCTCACCAAGATGCTCACCATGACACTCTGCCTGTCCCTGGTGTGGCTGGTGGCCATGGCTACAGTCACCCCAGTAAGTGTGGCCCAGGGACACAGGTGCTCTAAGCCCAGATGCCCCTGTGCCCCCCTTCCCTGAGCAAGGGCTGGGTGGCCCTGTGCACCCCTCACCCCAGTGCCTGTGCCCAGGTGCCCACACCGGAGGCCTCTCCCAGGGGGCTGAAACTGCTCAGACAGCCAAGACCGCCAGTGCCTCCACCTCCTGCTCCAGGTCCATTGGGAGATGTGGGGGCACCCATTCTGCCTGTGTCCAGCCCCCATGCCCACCTTGGGGAGCTTCCCATCCTGGATGTCCCCTCCAAGGCCAGGAACCACCCCATCTTCAAGGCCCCAGAGAGAGTACCTGAGGAACTGGGCACCATGGCCAACAAGAGCACAGTGACACTCAGCAGCCTGGGCACCGATGCCCCAGACACCAGCACCCTGGGGACCAGCTCTCCACTGTGCCCAGGAGATGAAGAGCCAGCTGAGACATGTGGGGTACCCACGGTGGAGCAGCAGACAGCCGTGGCTGAAGCACTGGGCACCTTTGCCCTCCGCTTCTACCAGCGCATAGCAGAGGCTGCCCAGCCTGATGCCAACCTGGTCTTCTCCCCCATCACAGTTGCCTTGGGGCTCTCACACCTGCTGCTGGGTGAGGTGCTACCTGCGGATACTGCCACTGGCATTGTCCTGGGCACTGCTATGGGCACTACCATGGGTATTGTGGGCATCAGTGTGGGCACTGCTGTGGGCACTGCCATGGGCTCTGCTGTGGGTGCTGCTGTGACCTCTACTGTTGACATTTGTGTGGGAACTGTCATGGTCTCCACCATAGCATCACTCTGAGCACTGCCATGGGCTCTACTGTGGGCATTGCTACGGTCACTGCTCTGGGTACTGCTCTCATCGTTGACATAGGTACCACTGTGGGTGCCACCTGTGGCCCTACAGCCATCCTAGCCAAGGGCACCCATCAATGCCTCGCTGAGCTTCCCCTGTACCTGCAGGTGCGCGTGGTGAGACCCGTGAGCGCCTGGGTGCCATCTTGGAGTACCCACCAGAGCTGGGCTGTGTGCACAGTGCCCTGCGGCAGCTTGCCAATGTGCCTGGCCTCTTCTCTGCTGCTCAGATCTTCCACCACCCAGGTGAGGCAGGTGCCTAGGCACCAGCAGGGCCACTGATGCCAGGGTGGCTTGGGGCTGATGCCAGCCATGCTACCTGTCAGAGGTGCACCTCCAGCCTCGCTTCCTCAATGAGTCCTGGCACTTTTATGGAGCCCGCCCACGTGCCCTGAGTGGCAACGACAGCTTGGACCTGCTGCGGGTCAATGAATGGGTGCGTGAGGCCAGCCACGGGCTGCTGCCAGGAGTGCTGCCCAGCATGCCCACCCAGCCCCAGCTGCTCCTGCTCAGCGCTGTTCACCTCAGCGGTACGGACCAGGGAGTCTGCTCCAGATCTGCCTCAGGGGTTGGCACCGAGGGTTAATGCGGGGATCTGCCCTGGGACCTAACCCAGGGTTTGGTTCTGGGACCTTCCCTGAGGGTTGGCACTAGGATCTGCACCGCAGGTTGGTGATGGGATCTGCCCTGGGGGTTGGCTCTGGGATCTGCCCCAGGATTTGATCTGGGAGTTGCAACTGAGATCTATCCCAGGTGTTGGCACCAGCATCTGACCCCAGAATCCAGTATGGGGCTGAGGCCAGGATTGTCCCATGTGGCACTCCTTGCCCCCAGCCCTGATACCATGTGCTCACAGCCACCTGGCGCGTGCCACTGAATGCCAATCAGACAGTGCCAATGCCCTTCCTGCGCCCTGGACACCCACCCCGCCTGGTGCCCACCATGACCAGTCGCAAGTACCCAGTGGGCTCTTTCACTGACCCCCACCTGCAGGTCCAGGTACCCCCCACCAAGACTGGGACCTTCTGCTGGGCACAAGATGGGGTGGTTGTGATATCACTGCCATGGCATGGGATGGGGGGAAAACGGGGTGTGACCTCACTGCGGTGGCATGGGAGGCATTGCCAGGCTGTGCACAGCAAGGGGAGGCTGTGACATCACTCCCATGGCACTCAAGGAGGATGCCAGGCTATGATGTCACTCTCCTGGTACTGAGGGGATCACAGCCTGTGACATTGCTACCCTGGGAGTGGGAGGAATGCCATGCTGTGACATCACTCTGGTGGCATGTGCCAGGCTGTGACATCACTGCGGTGCCACTGGGATAGTGCCAGGCTGTGATGTGGTTGCAGTGGTACTGGGGGGATGCCAGGCATTGACGTCACTGCACTGTCATTGAGGATGGGCCCCTCTGGCAGGTGGGGCGGCTGGAGGTGAGTGGTGGGCTGAGCCTGGTGGTGCTGGTGCCGCGGGGGCCCGTGGGACCTCTGGGCACCCTGGAACGGGCACTGGACCCCCCCACCTTCCTGGAGCTGCTGCGGCGGGCGGTCCGCACCCCCTCCCGGGCCACTGCCTTGGCACTGCCACGCCTGCGCCTCGACTACGCCATGGATGTGGTGGCACTGGTCCATGACATGGGTAAGGCCACGCACCCCCTGCCCGTGACATCACCGCTGGGGCTCAGGGGGCTGCGGGTGATGCCATTTCTTTCACGGGAGGTGACATGCCACGATGTCACACCCTGCAGCGCCTTTCTGGCCCCTCCCCTCTCCCCTCGGGGGTCCGTTTCCCCACCGTCCCCAATGGCCCCAGTATTTCCCACTGTCCCTGTGTCACTGGTGTCCCTAGGGTCCCCCAGTACCCCTCCCTCTTGCATGTTCCCAGCCACCCTGTTTGCCCCATTGCCCCCATGGCCCCCGTGCCCATGACGTCCCCAGTGTCACCACATTACCCCAACTATATCTCCCTGATACCCTCCACATCCCTTCGCGTCTCCTTGTGGCTCCCGTTCCCTCGAACGGCCCCGCTGTGTCCCTGGCGTCCCCCACATGCCTATGTGCCCCGGTGGTCTGCCGGTGTCGCCGGTGTCCCGGTGTGGCAGCGCTGACGCTGTGCCGCAGACTTCGGGCTGTTCCTGGACGCGGAGCTGTGTGGACTGGCACGGAGCCCGGCGGTGACGGTGGACGCGGCACGGCACCGGGCGCTGCTGGAGCTGAACGAGGTCGGCGTGGAGGCGGCGGGTGCCATGGCCACCTCGGTGGCACGCACAGCCCTAGTGCTCGAGGCCCTGCGACCCTTCCTCTTCGTCCTCTGGCACGATGACGGCAACATCCCCCTCTTCATGGGCCGCCTCAGCGACCCCCAACCCTGACCCCTGCCCTTGCCCTTCCTCCCTGCCTCCTCTCCTCCCTCCATCCTGCTCCCTCTCTCCTTCCCTACAGCCTTTCCTCCCTCTTTTTCTTGTCCTCTCTTCCTCTCTCCTCCTATCCCTTCTTTCCATCTCCCTTCTTCTCTCCATCCCTTGTCCCTCCATTCTTACTCCTCTTCATTTCCTTCCAACCACGTTCCAGCTTTCATCCTCCCCTCCATTCTTTCTCATCCCTCTCTTCTTTCCTTCCTCCTTTCACCCCTCCCTCCAGGTCTTTTTCCCTGTCCCTAGTCTCACTTTCTTTCCCTCCATCCTGCCATGTCTCCATCCATTGTCCCTCCCTCATGCCTTTTCCACTCCCTCTTTTCTCCCAACCACCCTCCATCCCTCATCTTTCCATCTCTCCCTCTCTCCATCCTCCCTCCATCCCTCTCCCCACTCCCCATATCCCTCCTTCCTCTATCTCTCCCCAGGCCCATTCCTCTCTCCTGTCCTCCCTCCTTCCCCACCTCCCCCGTCCCTCTCCTGCCCCAGTTTCCCCCCAGCTCACCCCCAGTAAAGGAACTGAACCACTCTGCTCCTGCTGTGGGAATAACACGAAGGGCAGCCCAGATCCACGGGAGGCACTATCAGGGCCACCCTGCCCATGCCAGGCTGCTTACAGGAGCTCCAGCTGCACACCAGGTGTCACCCTGGACTGCCCGGGCTGAGCCAGGGAGGTGGCAGTATCGAGGGCAGGTGGCACCCAGCACCTTGCTAACAAAAAATGCCTTTATTGCCCTAGAAAAGCCTCTGCAGTCCCCCTTCACGTGTGATGATGGGCACTGCCCCTCCCTGGTGGGGGCATTGGCTGGCACTGGGAACCCATGGGGCACTTAGGCTTGTTTGAAGGTGGAGGGTACCCACTGCCAGCACCCCAGTGAGGGTGTGCACTGGTGCAGGGGTGCTGCTGCCTGGAGGTGCCTACACCGTGCCCCCACTGTGCCCACCACGTACATCAGTCCCAGCCGTTCTCCTTCACCATGTGTGACATCTCGATGATGAACTTCCCCTCCTTGTACTTCTGGCTGCTCTCAAAGGCCTGCTCCTGGGGGGGCAGTGGGGCAGCATGAACCCCTCGGTGTGACCATGCCACTGGCCAAACCATAGGGCTGGGGTGCCCATGGTGCTGCCTCCACCACGGCTTTGGGGTTGCCCAGCCCAGTGCTCGCAGCCAAGGTTTGGGGTGCCCAAACCACGGGTCCCAGAGGGGGCTTGGGATGCCCAGGGTGGTGCCCATGGCAAGGGTTAGGTGCCAGGGGCAGTGACTGCAGGGTGCCCCAGGTGGTGTACATGGCAGAGGGTCAGGGTGGGTGACTCGGACAATGCCCACGGGGAGGGCAGAAGGTACCCCAGCGGTGCCTGCAGTATGGCAGGGGTGCCAGGGGTGGGAGCACTCACGTATTTCCAGCCCAGTGTGGTTTTGCAGCTCTGGCAGAAGATGTCAGCTACCGAGTGCAGCCCTGTCAGCAGCAGCCGTTGCTCCGCCGGGCCACAACCCACGTTCACCCTGTGCGAGAGAGCAGGGCACGTGCCCCCGACAGGGCATGGCACACCCTAGCAGGGTTCAACCTGGCACACCTTGACATGGCACAGCCCAGCAGGACAGCCCAGCATAGCTTGCCATGGCACAGCCTGGCACTGTCAGAACAGCAGCCCCAGCTACCCGCTCTGTGCCCACAGCCCTCTGTGCCCACAGCCCTCTGTGCCCACAGCTGTGGACCCTTCCCCCACTGGCACTGCCCGGGTGCCTGGTGGTACTCACACGGAGTTGAACAGGTAGGCACGGCCATGGCTGCCCTGGAAGGACTGTGGGGATATGGCATGTCACTGGCTGGGTCTGCGTCCTCTGTGTCTTCCCCCAGGTTCCCTGTGCCACTTATATCCCACGTACTACCCACCCATGTCCCCCTGCCCCACTGTATCACCACCGTGCATCACGCCAACCCAAGTGGGGACACCCAGCACCCTGGTGACACCACCGCGGGGAAAAGTGCCAGGCCAGGGGCAGGAGGGGGCAGTCATTGACTATTCTGGGACACCATGGCAGTGAGGGACACTCCTTGCCCTGAGGCCACATCAGAAGGAAGCCCACCACCCTGCCGACTCCCGGGGACCGTGCCCACGACCCGGGGCCACCAGGACACGGCACGGTGGTGGTGCCAGCTCCTGGGGGCAGCGGAGGGCACCTTGGAGATGAGCTCCTCGTGTCGCGCCAGATGTGCCCGGCAGTGGACGCAGCTGTAGGTGCGGTGAGAGCGCGGCAGATAGCTGCGGAAGGTGCGGGGGGGCAGGTGGCGGCGGGGGGGGGGCCCGGCAGCAGGCAGTGCCCCAGGGGGCACCGCACCCCCCCCGCAGAACCGCTGGCACGGGAAGCAGCGCAGCAGCGCGCCGAAAGCCGCCGTCCCGTCCGCGCCGGGGCCGGGGCTCACCCCGGGCCCCCCCCGGCGAGCAGGAGGCGGGAGAGGGGGGCGACCTGCGAGGGGGTAAAGGGGGTGAGGCACTGCCCGTGACCCCTCCTCCACACCCCCATTTCTCAGCATCCCCCGGCCTCGCTGCCAGCTGAGACCGGGCGGTTCATCGCAGGAGTGTCGCTGTGTACCGGGGCAGCGCACCCGACTCTGCCCACCCTTCGGGACAGTGAGGGCACGAGGGGGCCCGACGGTATGGGGAGAAGGTGGGGGAGGGTAACAACGATAGAGACGTCGTTGAGGGTGACGAGCGTCCCATGGGGACGCGGTGGGATGCCGAGAGGGGAAAAGTTGGGGTCCCGGGGGTCATGATGGGGGTCCCGAAAGTGCCCAGTTCTTAGCTCCGCTCACCGCCTGCCGCCTTGCCCGCTGTACCCGCTGCCGCCGCTGTCGCTGTCCCCGGGGCGGGGGCACCGGGCGGGCGCAGGGGGGGCCCTGCGTGCCCGGGGGCTGCATCACGGCACCGTGACTCATCCCTTGCTGCCGCGACGTCACCGTCCGCACCTCAGACGTCAGCCCCATCGCCGAGGACGCGCTGTTGGCACCGATGCTCCTCGGCGACCCGGTCCGCTTGGTTCCTCCATGTCCCCACGGATACTTTACCTCCCCCTGGGCTCCTATGTCCCCGTGTCCCTGCCATGTCCTGTGTCCTTCCGCTCTCCCGGTCCCTCCGTCCTCATGTTCCTTCGTGTTTCCCCGTGCCTCGCTAGTCCCACCACGTCTCCCCAGGTTCCTCTTACTCCCTTGGCGTCCCCCGCTCTGCCCCACCCCCGGGGCAGACGCAAACGAGAAGTCAATCAGCGGGGAGCTTGTGCACAAATACAAATGACAGAGATGAGATGCAAACGTGACGCGGGCATGCCGGCGACGTACACCGAGCACAGCACAGCCTGAGTGGTGCCGCTGGGGCGGAGCCAGCGCTCTACCACGGCACGCGAACCGCCTCTCTGACGAGTCCCTTGCGTCTTGCGTCATCACGTCATGCGTCATAGCGTCCCTCCCCCGGCTGCCTAGGCAACTTCTGCCTCCTTCCCCCCGCTCCGGCGCGCCACTCTGACCTCACTTCCGGCGCAGCCTCCCTGGCACGGAAGTGCGGCGTCCACAGTGGGCGCGTGCGAGGTGGGCGTGAGGGGCGGACGAGGGGCATCAGCAGTGCCATCGCAGCGGTCTGAGGGCGGGAGAGGCCTGGGACCGGCGGGCAGAGCCAGGCCACGCCGCCGTTCTCCCCGCAGCGGACAGCACAGGCCATGGCTGACGATGGCGGCGAGGAGAAGAAGCAGGTGGCCAAGTTCGAGCTGGAGCGGGAGACGGAGCTGCGGTTCGAGGTGGAGGCCTCGCAGACTGTGCAGCTGGAGCTGCTCACCGGCATGGCCGAGGTGTTCGGCACAGAACTCACCCGCAATAAGAAGTTCACTTTTGATGCCGGTGCCAAGGTGGCCGTCTTCACATGGCACGGCTGCACCGTGCAGCTCAGCGGCCGCACCGAGGTGGCTTATGTCTCCAAGGACACGCCCATGCTGCTCTACCTCAACACGCACACGGCACTGGAACAGATGCGGCGGCAGGCAGAGCGAGAGGACGAGCGGGGGCCCCGCGTGATGGTGGTGGGGCCCACCGACGTGGGTAAGACGACCGTGTGCCGCCTGCTGTTGAACTATGCTGTGCGGCTGGGCCGCCGGCCCACCTTCGTGGAGCTGGACGTGGGTCAGGGCTCCGTCTCTATCCCTGGTACCATGGGTGCACTCTACATCGAGCGGCCGGCTGATGTGGAGGAGGGCTTCTCCCTCCAGGCCCCCCTTGTCTACCACTTCGGCTCCACCACACCTGGCACTAACATCAAGCTCTACAACAAGGTGAGTGTAGGGAGCTCCGGGGAGGCCTCGCACTGGGATGGACTCAGTTTAGAGTTGGCCACCAGAGCTCCTGGCCAGCAGGGATCATCCTGTTGATTCTGCTACTTTGCGAGATGGTGGCGTGTCCCCAGGCCAAACACTGCACACATTAACGGGTACAACAGCTCAGCAGAGACATGGGGAGGGCAGTGTGGGCAGAGGGGCAACAGAAACAATGGAGGGGAGAAGGGCCCCCTGAGGAGGGAAGAAGGTCTTCAATCTGGGGAGGAGGAGCCGAAGGACTGTGGTTGAGCTTCTTGCTGACCATGAGCCCCCATGCCAGTAGTGGTTGGTTGGGGAGGACAAAGCCAGAGCTGTGGGTCACAATGAGCAGGACAGAGCCATGGGCACAGTCTCATGGCTTGCCTGCTGCCCTCACTCTTGTGCTCTGCTTATGGAGACCTGAATGGAAAGAAGCCCAAGAAAAATTTAAAGATGCTCAAAGAATTGATCTGATCCCCAGGGTCCTCCCACCACTGCTGTCTGGTGACAGAGGCCTCTGTGTGGCTGATGGCTGCTGCAGCCCTGTGCTGCTCTTGTCCCTATAGCCACGGGGCAGGAGAGTGGCTCTCAGGCCATGCAGTTTATGAGCAGCTTCAGCTGCTCACATGGCAAATTGCTGCTTTGGGGCTGTCAGCCCAGGGTGGGGAAGGAAGGATTTTATCCTAGAGCTGGGTATTGCTCCTGTGTGTTGGCAGTTCGTATGCCAGCATGCTGGGAACAGCATGTGTATCACTGTATCCCCAGGGAGTAGGACAGGGCCTGGCACACCAGCCTCCTGCCTGTCTTGCCATTTAAGGACTGCCTGCTCACTGCCCCGAGCTTCTCGCATGGCTGGAGTGGACACAGTGCCACAGCAGGAGCTCAGGTTTGGAGTACTGAGGGAAGTGGGATGGTGCTGGGAAGCCAGGGGAGGTGGGTGCCCCAGAAAGGTCCCTCTGTCCTGATGCCCCTGCCCATCCCTGCAGATCACATCCCGCCTGGCCGACGTCTTCAACCAGCGTTGCGAGGTGAACCGGCGCGCCTCAGTGAGCGGCTGTGTCATCAACACCTGCGGCTGGGTGAAGGGCTCAGGCTACCAGGCGCTGGTGCACGCTGCCTCTGCCTTTGAGGTGGACGTGGTGGTGGTGCTGGACCAGGAGCGGCTCTACAATGAGCTGAAGAGGGACTTGCCCCACTTTGTGCGCACTGTCCTGCTGCCCAAGTCCGGCGGGGTGGTGGAGCGCTCCAAGGACTTCCGCCGGGAGTGCCGGGATGACCGCATCCGGGAGTATTTCTACGGCTTCCGGGGCTGCTTCTACCCGCACGCCTTTGACGTCAAGTTCTCTGATGTCAAGATCTACAAGGTGGGGGCCCCCACCATCCCGGACTCGTGCCTGCCGCTGGGCATGTCACAGGAGGACAACCAGCTGAAGCTGGTGCCGGTGACACCAGGGCGGGATATGGTGCACCACCTGCTCAGTGTCAGCACCGCCGACAGCCCCGACGACAACATCTCGGAGACCAGCGTGGCCGGGTTCATTGTTGTCACTGGCGTTGACCTGGAGCGCCAGGTCTTCACCGTCCTCTCGCCTGCCCCACGTCCGCTGCCCAAGAACTTCCTTCTCATCATGGACATCCGCTTCATGGACCTCAAGTAGGGGAGGGGACTCTTTTATTCACCTTGCCAGCGCCGCAGGACCTTCAGGCTGGCACCCGGTCCGCGGTTTTACCCAATTTGTACCGTTTTTTATTAAATCATGAAGCCTTTTACCCGCGGGGAGTGTCTGCCTGGGGGCAAGGGGGCACCGTGGGGGTGCTGAGGCGGAGAGGGGTGGCGGGTGCCAGGCCCAGCAGGGGCTCGGCCCCGGAGCGGCTGCGCGGGGCTCCCGCTCCCGTACCCCCCGCTATCGCGGGCTCCCGGCTGCGGCGCCGCGCTCTGCCCGGGCTCGGCGGTCTGGCGCATGCGCGCTCCCGGCCGGGGCCCCGCCCCTGCGTGACGCAGCTCGCCCCCGCCCTCTGCCGCCTCTCCCCAGGTTCGCGCGCATGCGCGCCTCTCCGCCCAGGCCGTTCACCGCGTGGCAGCCAATGAACGGTGGCAGCGGCGGCGCGCACGGCCCGTGGCGGCGCGCAGGCGCGGCTGTGACGTCGAGCCCAGCCGCCGAGCGCGGCCGAGGTCCGTGTCCGGGAGCGGTACTCGCGCCCTCGCGGCCTCCCGTCCGCCGCCGGTGAGTCACGTGGGCCGCGGGCCCTCCTCTCCCCGTCCCGGTACTCGCTCCCTGCTGCTCCCTCCAGTTCTCCCCGACGCTCGGGCCCGGCCGCCCCCTCCGCTACCGGCCGGTCTCCTGAGCCCCTCCCGGTCCTGGCCGCCCCTCCTGCGGCTCCTTCCGTTATGCCGCCGTCCCCTTCTCGGCTCGGGCCCTGTCCCGGTGTTCTCTGCCCCGCGTTTGCCCGCACACCCCGGTGGCCACTCTGCTTCTCGGCACCCGGAGGGGCCGCAGCCGCAGGGTCTTGCCCCTCCTGGCCACTGACCTGTCCCTCCGCTGTCCCCGGCGGCACTGCCCGCACTCCCGCAGCGCGGTTCCGCACGGCCGCCCTTGCCCGCGAGCTCCCGAAGCCCGGCCCTGCCCGCAGATTCGGGTTCCTTCCAAGTACAGGCTCTGTTTCCTCCCGCCCCGGCTACCGTGCTCCCTCCTGCTGGGCCCGAGAGCACTGGGCCCTTCCCCGTGGCCCGGGACCCCCTTCCGTACGGCCCATCCGTCGGAGGAGGGCTGTCCCGGTGGGCTGGCTGGAGCAGGGCTGGAAGGAGCGGTGCCACGGGGACCATGGCTGCCCGTGCGAGCGGCCTGCGAGCACACGGGGACGGGCCTGCTTCCAGGGTGGTCCGGCTCGGACGGAGGCGGCGGCGGCGGCCGTTCGCCTCGCTGGGTTCCCGGCAGCGCCCGGGCGGGTGGAATGGCCGCGGCCTGCAGCCGGGAGCTTCCACGAGGGTACGGCTGTATCTGAGGCTATCCTGGGGACTCTCGCAACTCCCGGTAACTTCTGCTTTGGGACGTTTCGGGTGCCCGACTGTGCGGGTACTTGGCTCCCGCGGGACCAGGAATCAAATCCAATGTTCAGCCTCTGGGTCCGGAGCGAGATGCCCGCTCCAGCCTCCTCCCACGGCTGGCATGTCCTGGGCAGCGCTGCCGGTGACCAGCCTCCTCCTCACCGCTCCCCAGTCCCACGTGTGGGCTGTGTGGAGTCCAAGTGACCACCCCTGCCTGTGGTAGGAGCCGACCTCTGGCATTGCCCCTTCACTCACTGCCCTGTGTTGGCATTCCCTGTACCACTGTCGTGGTGACCCCCTACAGCCTTGGCTCTGCTCCAGTCTGAGCCCAGGTGTTGAGCAGCATTTTATGTACCAAGCGTTGCTGATTGTTTTGGGGTGTAAAGTGTGACTGGAGCACAGCAAGGAGAGTTGATCCTGGAACGTCTTAGTGGCTTTAATCTAATTATCACCTTCACTGCCTCCAGTCCAGGCAGCTCTTCGTTAGCCAAGAGGAAGTTGATCGTTGGGTGGAGCTGGCAGGGTCCAACGGGACCCTTAGCTGTGGTTTGGGGACATCTCAACCCATCCTTGTGCCTGTTTCTTCTGACAGTGGCATCTCCTAATTCAGCAGAAGTTGAGTTGGTTCCTCACTCACCGTGGTGCAGAGTGGGATACAGCCTCAATGAAGGAGATGGCAGTGGGAGTTGCTGCTTTCTTTGTAAAATGGGGCTAATCCTGGGTAAAGCAGAGCGGCAGGCAGGGGCCAGAGTGTGGGCATGGTGTGAGCCGGGCCTGGAGGTGAGCATCATGTGGATGGCAGCCTGCTGTGTTCTATGCTTTGCTGTTCTGTATGTCTAGCCATGGAGGAACATGGTTGTGAGGATGTCGGCTGTCGAAGCCCAAGCCCAGCCATGGGAATCTCTCTCCAGCTGGGTTGCCCCCAGAACAGATGTCTGTTGCACATCACTGGGCAATGACAGCAGGAACGTGTGGCCAAATGCCCTTTCTGGGGCAGGGCTGCTATTGATGTGCTGCTTGTGCAGTAGGAACCATCTGCCAAGGGACACCCTGCAGCTTTGTGTTGTGGCGGGGGTCTCAGTGTTCACAGTGCCCTGTGACACCCAGACAGCGCTGATGGCTTTGCCTTTTAGGTGCAGTTTGTGGTCTGCATCTTGGTACCCCATGTCCAGTCCTGTTGTCTAGGCTGAAAACCACTCCTCTGGCTTGTTGCTTTTGGGTTCTGTAGCTGTGGGGACCCCACAGCAAGGTGCTGCTGGCTGGAGCCCATTTCCTATCCTGTTGGGACCTCTCTGTGCTGTAACACAGCGAGGGTGACAAGGAGGAGTTCTTGTGTTCTCATACTGGTTCTGCAGCGCAAGGCCTTGAGTCTGGTTCAGTTGTGCCACTGGTCAGCAGGCTTGAGAACACTTCTCTCTCTGCTGATTTTTAGCATCTTAAATATCAAGTGGTAGATGAGAGCTGATTGTGTGACCTCAGAAAGAGCGAAGAGTGCCAGTGGAGAGAGAAAGGGGGTCTTTAGCATTGGGTTTGGCATTGAGGGGCCTGGTGCCAAAGCTGAGGGCGTTGGCAAGCTCTGAATGGGGTCCTCTACAGAGCTCCCAGGTGTAGCCCATCGGGAAAGCGGGAACAGGTAGAGCACATCCCGTCCTGTGCCACCCTGCTCTGCCCTGTTTGGGAGTTGCCTCACATGGAAGGAATTGTTTGTCTGAGTCGTGCCATGGAAACTTGGTTCAGGGTGGGCAGGGAGCTGCGGATCATGTTTGGCAACCAGTAGCTGAGAGTGAGCTCTCTCTTCCCTGTGGAGTTGTGCTCCTGTCCCCAGGCAGTGGCAGAAACCTGCAGCGTCCACTGTGATCTTTCTCCTTTCAGGGCAGGAGCGCTGAGCAGCCACCGTGGTTGTCACAGCCACTGAAATGGGGCAGGAACTTTGGGAGCTGGTCACACGTGTTCCTTCCAACCCAGCCAAGGTGGGCAGAGCCAGAGGGAGCACATTTTCCTGTCCCACCTGATGAAGGCTGCACTGGAGTCAATGGATGAAGAGGACAGGATGGGGGGAGCTGGCAGGATGCTGAGGAAAGCAAGGTGGGAAGGAGCAGCATGGGAATTGAAGAAGTGGTGCCGCCAGGAGAGAATATTAGAGTGAGGCCTCACAGGTCCTTGACCAGAGAAAAGGAGACTCAGGCTGAAAGAAATTGAAAGTGGCAGCAATTGTGCTTGGAAATGTCCGGTTGGAAGAAATGGAGATGAGGGGAAATGGAAACAGCCCCTTGTGTGGCAGGGAGAGACATCCTTTAGACTGGGGAAGAGAAGCTCTGAAGGTGGCCAAGCAGTACTGGGAAAGGGAGTGATGGGATTGGAAAAACAGGTGGAATTCCCAAGGGAGAGGGAAAGGGGAGTCACCACGACACATGTGCTCGGTGGAGTTTGACTGGGGGAGGAAGGAGCAGGGCTAAGCTGAGGGCAGATCAGGAAGGCTGGAAGGGAGGAGCCGCTGGGCTGGAAGTGGAGGAGGGAGAGGAACCAGAGGCAGGAGCAGAATCTGCACATGCCTTAGGTAAGTAGTGAGCTGGGGATTCGTTACAGCAGGGAGGTCTGAGAGTGGTCTTTGTGGATGGGGACAAGTGGCCATAGAGAGGGTCTGGGAAGGAGGCAGAGGAGAAAGAGGGGTTGGTAGAGCACAGGGAGATCGGTTGCGGGACTGCAGAAGGGAGAGGCCAGAGGAGAAAGTGTGTGTTGAGGAGAACCAGTGTGACCTGTGGGAAGCTGAGGTGGATTTCACTTGTGTTTCTCCTGCATAAATAGGGTAGAAGACAAGGGTAGTCGAGGTGAGGTCAGCCATGTAGCTTAGCCCAAATAAAAGAGAAAAAGATACCTTGAAGGTTACTCAGAAGAGATGCTGGCACATCGGGTGTGCTTGCACCCTCAAATGCTTCAGCCACTTGGGTGTTCTGGTGGTGGGATGTGGGACCTCGTGGTCAGGGCACACAGACGTCCTGCCCTTGGTGTGAGCAGAGTGCTTGGGCTGTCCTGGAAGGATGTTCCCTGCAGCATGGCTGAGGCTCTCAGGGGCTTGGTGTACCAAGGAGCTCGAGGTGGTCACAGCTGCATGGAGGCTCTGGGAGCCAGGTGGGTTGGGCTCAGCAGCCTTCCGTAGATTTTGCAAGTTGTAGAGTTACTCTTGAGGAGTTATTTGGGACACAGGGGTTGTATCTGTGTTGGATCTTGCTTGGATGTCACTGGTGACAGCACCTGGACTTTCTGCCCCACATGGAGCCCCTATTCAAGGGGGCCGTCCCTGAGTGGTGATCACGACTCGCACAGTGCTGCTTGGAGCTTCATCTCTGCTCAGCCAGGGCAGCATGTGGAGCCTGGCAGAGGCACCGTGGGCAGCAGCAGCACCTAGGTTTGTGACCCCATCTTTGTATGGGACAGCAGAGGCAGAACCGGGGTCAGCTGGACATCTAGGGAAGCTGAACACAGGTTTTAGTGAGGAGAACTGGAAGAGGGAGATGAGGACCCCCTCTTCAATTCGGCAGTGTCTGAGTTCAAGGTGTGGCTTTGTTTTCGTGGCGGAGCCTTTCAAAGGGCTGGAGTGTTCTGTTGCAGCAGAGCAGCTTGTTCGCAGATCGCTTCTGCTAAAGTAATTAGCAGTGCTGTGATGTCATCTCTAAACTTCTGAGTAACCCATCCCTAGGGCTGCTGCCCGCCTGCATCGCAGCGCTGCCCTCCCGGGTGTTGGCTTAGCTTATTGGTGGGGTGTCGAGGCTTGTGCTTGCCTCATGCTGAAGCTCAGCATCATGTCTGGGGGCAGAGTGAGGCTGTGGAGCTCGGCACCTGCTGGGGAGAACGGCTGCGTGCTGGGGGTGTTAACGATCAGCACCGCCCAGAGCTGCTCGGGGTGAAGCTGGAGCAGTCCCCAGCCAGCTCACAAGCAGCGGCCCAGGGCTTCCTCGCAGTTGCAAGGGCAAGAAGCTTGGAGTGAGAAGCTGAGCTTTGCTTCTACCAGACAGCTGCTCCCGCGGCAGAGCCGCTCCGCAGTGGGAGCGGTTTCACCATTAGTCAGCCTCAGTGACTGACGCCTGGTTTTGTGACTGAACCGATTTAATTGTAACCCATTCTTGTCATTAAATGTGCCTTTGATTCTGAGCTGTTGTTCTCTCAACCTTCACAAGTGTTTAGTCAGCACTAGATACTTTCCTGTCCACCCTGGGAAAAAAAAAAGCCTTTGCGAGGCAGAAGAGGAGAAGAGTGGAAGGAGAAATCGGGCGAGTTGTCGGAGTGCTGTACTTAGACCTGGTGACTCAGCCAGGAAGGTGGACAGAGGGTGACAGGTCCAGGGGTGGCTGCTGGAGCAGTAGGAATCTGTGTGATGCAATCAGTGTCTGACTTGTCCCCGAGCCATGATTCCCTCTGAGGTGTTTGGAACTTGGGGCAGGTTGGTGCCTCCTGCTTCCACTTCTGGGTTTTCCATATTTTATGCAATGTTCCCTCCTGCATCCTCATGATCAGCCATGGGTGGCATGCCCCCAGGGGCACCCAGAACAGTCCAGGCACCTGGGGAGAACTCAGCTCTGCTTAATCCAGAGCTGTGAGCCCCTCCTCTGGTCAAGGGCCTGTCGTTTTTCTTGGGCCTCTCCTGTCTCCTGCCCTCCGGGGAACAGGACAAGATTCCCAGCTGTCCTGCCTCCCGCGATCTCCACCCTTCCATTAAGTCTGCAGGCTCTGATCAGCCCCTTCACCCTGGGGCGGCCAGCATGCACTGCTGTTCATTCCCAGCTGTAGCTGCAGAGAAGCTGTGGGGTCCTGTGGGGCTCAGTGTGGGTTTCCAGGGTGAGCTGGGGACTTGATGCCTTCTGTGGGGAAGGAAAGGGGCACTGGAACCAGGCTTGGGTGCTCATCGCAGCTGGCACAGGGTCGTCACGCCGGTTCTAGAGTCGTGGTGGGGACAGCGATGTCAGGCAATAGGCTTGGGGCTGGGCTGTGGCATTGCTCTGTGTCAGAGCAGGCTGGAGGTGACATCTCCCCGACTGGGACTCACCAGCAGTGCTTCACATCCTTCCACCAAAGGCTGCTCCCGTTCCCGGGGAGCTTGGCGTTGGTTTAGTGTTCGTAGGTGACTCTGTCTCTTCCCTTGCTGTGGTAACCTCTTTATGTTTTATTCTAGGTGAGGTGTGCCAAGACTAGATGCCAACTTTTAACAATTTTGTGTAGGTTTTCTTTTTTTCAAAAAAATAAAAGACAAATGGATTAACGAGGAAGAATTTCAGAGAAGGAAGGGGGGGAAGAAAATGGAACTATTTGGAACACACTGAGATCTTCCCTTGCACCAGCTGGGCCATGGGCGAGACAGACTCCTTCAGCACTGTGCTCACCACTGGTTGTCTCTCGAGGTTGTAAGAGTGCTCCCTGAAAGCCGCCTACAGATCTCTCTGTTGACCTGCCCCGCGCTGCTTGGAAATGATTTAACAAAGCTCCTGTCCCTTCCTGGCCACCGAGTGGATCCTGAGCCTGTGGGAAGGCCCCGGGGGACTGGGAGAAAAGGAGCAAGTCGGAAGAGGACGAAAACGCACAATCCTGGACCTTCCCCTCCCACCCCCCTTGCAAAGAAAGGATTTACAGCTCAACCTTGCACCAGCTGTTCCTCGGCTTTAACAGTCAAGAGAGAAATAAATAAAATTAAACGGCCACCACCAGCCAGCCTTGGATCCTGGTGAAATCAGGGAGAGTGTTTCCGTGACCCCTCCAGTGAGGGGGAGGAGCAGGAGGCACAGCAGAGCGGCGAGGAAGCGCTGGGCAGATCGCTTGCCAGCCACCCTGTCCTGCCGAGCAGCCACCGGCCAGGGCTGTAGCTGCTCAGGACAGATCAAAAAGGAGAAGTGGCTTCTTCCAGGCTCCCGGGGTGGCTTTTTTGCAGGAAGTGCCCCGCATCATCTTCCTTTTCCCAGGGTGCTGGCTGGGTGGGAGGGAGTGCCAGCCTCTCGTCCCCCTCCCCTGGAGCCTGATTGCTGGAGTCAGCCCTGCAGGGACCATCACTCTGCCAACTGCAGCCCGAGCGAGTGAGGCTCTCAAGAGTTCTGGGCGTTTCTGCCCCGACGACGTTTTGGAACCCAAATCGAGTTCTCTGTTCTGAAATTGTAATGGTTTTCACCCTCCTTCCCCGTGCGCTCCCGTGGGGCAGAGCATAGTGTGGACTCCTCTCCCGAGACCTCCGTGGGCTTCCCGGACTGTCAGCCGCGGGCAGAGCTTGTCCCGGGAGCCGGCGCGGCGGCTGGGGAGCGGATCCCCCCCGTCCCCCTTCTTGCCCTGCTCTGACCCCGCCGGGCCTGGGCTATGCTGCGGGGCGGACCCCCCTCCACAGCTCCAACATGCCAGCAGCGTCCGGAAAGAGGTTCAAACCCAGCAAGTATGTCCCGGTCTCGGCTGCCGCCATCTTCCTAGTGGGAGCCACCACCCTCTTCTTTGCCTTCACGTGAGTGCCCGCTGCCGGCCGGGGGGTGGGGTGGGCGAGGGGGGGACCTGCGACCCAGCTTCCCTTGCGGTGCCCGGGGATGGGGGGCACAGCTCCCATCCGTGAGGGTGTCTGGCAGAGAGGGCCTGTGCCTCGTTCCTGCACTGAAAGGGGGTGCTGGAGGATGGACGGTGCCATCCACCGGAGCTGTGCAGCCTGCGTCCAACCTGCTTCACTTGGCTTCCTGGAGCTGAGCCAAGGGAGTGGGCATGGTGGCTCCTGGTGAGACACCTGACTCCTGTCAGCCCCTGCTTGCTCTCTCCTCTTCTCCAGTGTTTGCACAACTTCTTTCACAAATGATCTGGGAACTGGTGTGTCACCTCTAGGTGGGAAGTGGCCGAGCTTTCACTTGTGAAGTGAAGTGAGGGAGTTGGTGACCTGGGGCTCCCTGTGTTATTTTTAGAGTTTTGTAGCTAATTTGTGAGCCACAGGCAGAAGGACTCTGACCCCTGCCTGGATCTAGCAGTCCATGGTGTCACTTTGATATGAGCTTTTCCCTGAGGTACTGAGGGTTTTATGTCTCTGGAGAGGACCTGATGAGGTGGCCAGCTGGCAGGTCACCAGGGTCTGGGCTGGACCTGGAGCTCACGAGGAAAGCCAGAGTGTGAAGTGGCACCAGTTGCTGGAGACTTGCGTTAACTGGGTGACAAATTAACACTTGCTTGGTTCTGGGTGGTGCAGCGGGGAGACAGGAGAACCTCAAGGTGCCCAGGAGGCTGCTATGCCAGTGCCAAGGCAGGTGGGTACTGGACCGGAGTGCCAAAGCACTGCAGCTTGGACCGGCTACCATATCCTGCAGCAGGTCCTGGAATTGGTGTTTGAGGTGGCACAGCAGAAAGCTGTAAATTAGACAGCTCAGCACCTCAGGGTGCTTGATGAACGGAGCATCACATGATGCTCCATGTGAACGGTCTAGGGTTACTAGGGCAGTCTGGGGGTATGTGATAGGTGGCTGGGGGGACAGGGCAGGGGTCAGGGCAGCTGCTGCCTGTGTGTCCTCACGCAGGGTACCTGCAAGCATCTCCCTCTGGCCAGCTGCCTGCCCATGGCCCTGCTTTCCTTTCTGCACCTACTGCCATCACTGGTGTGCCTCCCTCCATCCCTTGCAGGTGGGTGACATGCAGCCTCCCCTGGGCCTTCCAGCCTCTCCAGGGAGGCAGATTGGCCCTGCTCCCCTTTCCCTCTGTTAGCTGAGCTTTTCTGCTGCCAGCTGCCAATGGCAAGGTTCTAGCTACACAAGGAGGAGGTGCAGCCCTGCTTCAGGGCTGCCTGGCTCTTGTGGGGCACCTTGTCTCGCACCTCAGCAAAAGCTCTCCCTGCCAAGGGGGTTTGGTGCTGGTGATGTTGCAGGCATTTTCCAGAGCTGGGAGACAGCTCCTCAGAGTCAGAAGGGCTGATGGCTGCTGCTGCTTCCTTGGGCTGGAAGGTCACCACAGCTGTGACGCCTGGCAACAACCGGGCAATAAAAGAGTAATTTGATGACCAAAGGGCAGAATGGTTTGATTGACTCCTGCCGGGAGCAGCTGGCAGTGTTGCTCGGCAGCATGCAGCCGTTGCCATGTGCTGTGTGGGCACACCGAGCACTGGTCCTACGGTGCTGCCAGCAGAGCCAGAGGGTCTGCTCTGCCGGGGGTCGAGCGCTTGCAGGAGTTCCCTGTCCCTGCGCTGCCTTCTCAGGGGGCTGAAGAGGGAGCAGGCAATAGCTTCCGAGCAGCCATGTGTGCACACCACCTCACAGGGAAAGGTGTGACTCCACTTTGTCACGCCATGCTGCTGGGGGACAGCAAGGCAGCTGTGCCCCCCAGCCCCAGCTGTACCCTGCTGCCTGTGGCTCTGGCCAGTCCGTGCTGCAGCATTTATCGGGCACACCGAGAGCTGGCATGGTGCCGCCGAGCAGGTTTGTTGAGAGCAGGAGCAGCTGGGCAGGGTCCCTGTAATTGCAGGTCAGTGGATGTTATTTAACCTACTTTAAAACAGTGCTCCAGCCCCACAGGGCACAGTGTGCTTCCAGCAGGGCTCCTCAGTGGCAGGGAATTCATCAAGCTGCTGCTGGCTGTGGCAGCTCCCGCCTGGCGCTGGATCGGGGCCGAAAGGACAATTGTCTTTTTCGTAGCAAAACTACAGGCTGCCTTTTGGCCCCATCCAGGCTGGCCCAGGATTTGCATCTCTGGGCCAAGAACTCTGTTTAATTGATTAATGAGGAGATGCTGCAAAGCACGTGGCAGTTGGGATGAGCTGAGGCCAGCAGGCGGTGGGAAGAGTGGACATGCCCAACCTCCCTCTGAGTGAGGGGCTCTGACATGCTGGGGGTCTCACACTGGTACTGCTTTAGGACCAAAATTCCCCTCTGGGGGCAGTTTGTCCCTTCCTGCATCTGTCTGGCCTGTGCTGATCCCTGCTCCTCGTGCTCAGCCTCTCTGCCCTCAAGATGCTGGGAGCACCCAGGTTACCCGGGGCAGGGCTCTGGGGGCAGCCTGCTGTCGGGCAGCCTCCTGCTGCTCCAGGCTGTGGTTCAGCCTGGATTCTGTAAAAGTCGGCAGAGTGCAAACTCCTTGCGACTGGGTGAACCTGTAAAGCTCTGACCCCTGCTTTTCCTCAGTCCTTGCAGGCCACAAGGGAGCTGTGCACATTTGGGAAAGGAGCTCTGGTCTCTCCTGGTGTTGGGAAGAGAGGAGGGAGAGGCGTGGGGATGTGGCAGCCCCTGGAGCAGACAGTGCTCTGGAACCTGCTGGCACACTCCTGCCTGGACCCAGCTCTTGTGGCACTGAGCAGGGATTGCATCTGCAGCACATGAGAGCTGGAGGGACCACGAGTCCAGACTGAGGAGAGCCTGACATGCAGCTAAGTCTGGGGGTGCAGTGGGGACAGTGTCCTTGGGACAGCTTTAAGGACAGCAAGGGGCTGAGGGACCACAGGCTCTGAGCCCACTGCAGGGAGGAGAAGCTGGGCCAGGCAGTGATGAGGTTCTTCTGGTGCGACTGTGGCCAAAAGCCCGTCCCAGGCCCAGGTGTGACTCAGTCTGCCCCGGGTTCCCCAGATCCTCTCATGTGCTGCCAGGGACAAGTCTTGACAGCTCCTCTGGCAGCCGGCGTGTTTGCACGCCGAGGGGGAACCAGCTTGTTCCCCGGCACCGGCCTGGCCGCGATGGGGAGCAGCCTTCTCCTCCTCCTCCTCCTCCTCCCTGCGGGGCTGGAGCCTGCGCTGCCGGCTGCTCTGGGCAGGACCCACGGCCCCTCTCTGTCGGGGAGAAGGGCAAAAGGCAGGAGCACACCAGAGTCTCTGATAAGGAGGTGTCCAAGGCTTGCAGCCACCTTTGCGCTGTGTGCTTGCTGCGGGGCAGTGCTGCTCTCCTGCCCAGCGCTGGGGGCCATGGGCACGATGTCAGCGGCTGGGTTGGACTGGTATTGGAAAGGTTCCTGCTTCCATGGCATGGTGGGGTCCATGGGCGCAGGGAGAGCTGGAAGGACAGCAGGCAGTGGGGTTTGCCATACTTGGGGATGCTAGGGGAGACCCTGGCATCATGCTTGTGACATGGTGACGTTCAGCCCTGTAAGGATGCCCTGTAAGCTGCAGGTCCCTGTCTCCAGGGAGGGTGTTCTGCTTGTCCTGGCCCATGGAGTCCCAGCCTGGGCATCTTTGATTCTCTGGCTGGTTGTTCAGGGTGTAAAGTCCACTCTGTGCAGAGTGGCCCTTGGCAGCTAGCACAACCTGGTAAGGACAGGGGTTGCCAGTCAGCCCTGGGACACTGCAGCAGCCCTCCAGGCAGTTCTCCCTTCTGAAGGCTGAAGTTCAATCTTCCATCCTTCTGTGATGTCTGTCTGCCAAGTTTGGTCCAGGACTAATTGGGTCCTGCCTTGGGGTTTGCACTACCTGAAATGGAGACAGGAGACTGGTTTGCAGGATGTGCAGCAGCCACGGAGCAGAGCTGGGCTGGCAGGGCTCAGTGTCCCCAGGGAGGTCTCCATCTAGTCCATCAGCATCACTGGTTGCCCTTTTATAGCTGTGGCTGTGTCCCCCTCAATGCCAAGGTGTTGAGTCTGTTGATGCTCCCTTAGCTAAACATCATTGCCCCCCTAGGGACCTGTCGGCCACCCTTGTCCCCTGGGAGCTGTGCTGCTCCCTCCTGGGACAGATTTGGTGCAGTTGGTGCCAGAGGTGTCCCCTCCCCCCTAGAAGGCCGATTGTTCCCTCTCTGCCCACCCCAGAGCTTTTTGCCAGCTCCAGCCCCTGCCGAGGCAGCTTCATCCTTTGCAGCTGTGCCAGGGTCTGTCTGTCGAGGACCTGGACTGCATGGCTGGCTCAGCCCTGTGCAGGGATGCGCGCATAAGGTGGCTCTCCATGGCTCCCCTCCATCCCTTTCCACCGAAGGTTTGGGCTGGGATTTTCCTTCCTAGAGAGAGGAGCTCCTTCCTCAGTGTTCCTGGAAGGGCTTTTCCTCTCTTTAGGGTTCATCTGAGCCTTCCCACCTGCCCTTTTCCTTCAGCACTTTCTCCTCTGATACTCAGCAGAGAGCAGAGCCAGGGAGGCTCCTCTTGAGTTGGGGTGCGCAGCTCTGTGCCTGCATTGGGTGCCCAGGGCAGGAGCAGAGAGGAACCCTGTTCTGAAGGGGCTGCCTCACCATGAGGGCAGAGAACATCCTCACTGAGTCTTCCAAAACTCTGGGAGCTGCAGGGAGCAGGAGGTTTGCCCCTTGCCTAGCTCTCCTCCACCTGCTGGATGAGCCCCTGGGGGCTGCCAGGTCCCTGCCAGCTTTCTGCCTCACCAGCCTGCCCCACCACAAATAACCAATTTCCCCTCTGTGGGAGTGGGAGACTCATCATTTTCTGCAAGCCACCAAAGCACTGGAATGTTTCTTGATGGGTGCTGGCCAGGGGCCAACCTGGCAGCAGCTCGGAGCTGGAGCAGGCAAGATGGGCCCTGTCCCCTGGCAGATTGGAGGGGAAGGGTGTGCTGGGTGAGCTGTGAGCTGCCAGGCATGGCTGCCAGTCCCGAAGCATCTCCTAGTAATGCTGGTTGTACTGAGCTAGCTGGGCTGGGCATGGCTAGCTCAGCTCTTAGGTTCCTCATGTGCTGTAGGTCCCACACATCTCTGGAGCTGCTTTCTAGGGGCTTTGGGGCACAGACCAGAGAAGGGTCCCCTCACCAGCCTGTCCCCACTGTGCTGGCACCACCCTCTCTGCTGAGAATCCTCTGGCCTGCCTCCAGCAGGACACGGGGTCAGCGTGGCAGAGCCGGTGTGGCTGGTGCCGAGGAGCAGGTTGTGGAGGAGCTGCTCCCCACCCTGGAGCAGAGCTCTGGGTGAACTGGCCTGGAGATGCCATCCCAGATGCGGGGAGGTGGGGAGGCATCGCCTAGGGTGACATGAGGGTGAGGCATCCACCCTGGTGTGGTGCTTGGGGCTCTGGAGGGTGTGGAGTGTCTGCAGGTGGAGCCTGGCTTGGTGTGCGAGGCTGGAGTCCAGAGGAGCTGCTGTGGGTGGGGGTGCCAGGAGGGCAGGAGTGTGCTGGGTGTCATAGCTGAGCCTGGCTTTGCACACACTCCTGCCAGCCAGGCGTCTGGTCAAGTGGCAAGGGTTTGCCTTCCCACTCTTGTCTTGCCCTTGTCACTGTCCTTAGTGGGCGCTGCCTTGTCCTTGGCCAGTGGAGGCAGGTCCCGTTGCTGCTCCCACCCTCCCTGGGTGTCAGGCAGGACTGGGCATGAAGCCATGCCCGGGCCTGGGTGTGCCCTGCCTGCCTCTCCCTCCTCTACTGCCAGGTGGGTGCCAAGGCAGGCGTGCCCACTTCTGCAGCTCAACCTTTCTTATCTCCTGCTGCCATGTTCCCTGCCTGGCACTATCCCCCGTACCCCCACATACTGCCCCAGGTAGGAGGATCCCCTCTGCTCTCACTTGGGGCCCTGCCAGCCCTCTACTGGGCTGAACTGGGGGCAGAGCGCTGCAGCAAGGGTTCATTCCAGGTTGTAGCCTTGCCAAGGCTGCTGGTGCTGCCGTGACAAGGACAGGGGCTGCCTCGCTGTGAGGGGACCTGTCACACAGTGACAAAGGAGGGGATGGGACCAGTGGCTGCCCCTTCACCTCTACCTGCTCGGGGGCCACGGGGGATTACGGCATGGGCACCATATGTCACCCTGCCCACTGAGCCCTGCCCCTCTCTGCTCCCACTGCCTAAATCCATCTGCACTTATCGCTGTGGGGGGAAGAGAGGGACAGATGCTGCCCTAGATCTGTGGGATTAAACTCCCAGCAGCAAAGCAGATTAGGGAATTACTCTGGCGCCGCCGAGGGGGAAGCCCACTGTCCTGAGCCCGCCACCGCGGGGACATGGTGGAGATTCCCCTGCCATGCCCGTGGAAGAGCCAAGCGTTGGCTGTGACTGGCGGTTGCAGTAGTGGGGTCCCCTTGTGCCATGGGCCCAGCTCACCCCAGTGTCACCACAGCCTGTTGCTGCTCCATGTGGCAGCGAGGTCCTGTGCTGACACTGCCTTGTGGGATCATGGGTGCGAGAGGCCAGCAGTGGGTTTGCTCTCCAAGGACTTTCCATACCACTCCTCCACACCTGCTCTGGGTGCTCCCCTGGGGCTGGAGGTTTGGCTGCTCACATACCCAAGGTCAGGCTGGCTTGGGCACAGCTCTGGTTCAGATGTGGAAGGCACTAAGAGAGGGCAGAGCTGACCATGTCCTGCCTGGACAGGAGCCTGGAAACATGACCTGTGATCAGGGAATGTGGATGTCCTGGTCAGGACACCTTGGACATGGCTGGCAGGGATGGCTATAGGGATGGCTGCAGGGCTTTGGGGGTTGGTCAAATCCTGCTCTACCCTGGTTCACGCTGAGATCACTGTCAAGCTTGCCAGATGCTTGGTGATGCTTCCCTGGGGCTGTGGGGACAGTGGGGAGTTGGTGAGCAAGGAGTAGCATCAGAGGGGCAACCCATGGGCCTGTGCCAGGGTGTCTCACTGCCATTGTGCCCACAGGTGCCCAGGGCTCAGTCTGTATGTCTCCCCTGTCATTCCTGCCTACAATGCTGTTGTCTTCCTCTTTGTGCTGGCCAACTTCAGCATGGCCACCTTCATGGACCCAGGCATCTTCCCACGAGGTGAGTCAGGCTTCATCTGGGAAGGGGCTTGGGTTGAGCTGCCTCCTTCCTCAGAGGTGAAGAGGATTCCCCAGTCCCAGGGGGCTTGAGGAGAGCCCTCCCTGCCCTGTCTAGGTGGGATTGGGTGGTCACACCCATGCTGGAAACGGCAGCTCTGGGTTCAGCACCCAGCCTGCAGGACAAATCCTGGCATCATGCTGGGTATCTGGGGCTCAGGCGGGTGTGGGGTTTCAAGGCAGGGCTGGGAGAACCTCCCTTGTCTGCATGTATTTGGGGGTCTCTGGCTAGTCCCGGTGCTGAGTGAGATAGGCTGGGTGACACAGGAGGGCAGCGACACCTCCAGCTTGGGAGGGCAGGAGGCTGGTGTGGGGCACTGACATGTGGCTGTGCTGGGGCTTCCCATCAGCCGAGGAGGATGAGGACAAGGAGGATGACTTCCGAGCTCCACTCTACAAGACTGTGGAGATCAAGGGCATCCAGGTGCGCATGAAATGGTGCGCGACCTGCCGCTTCTACCGCCCGCCGCGCTGCTCCCACTGCAGCGTCTGCGACAACTGTGTGGAGGTGAGGACCTGCTGCCTCTTCCTGCCTCTTCCTTTGCACCTGGACCTTAACACACGGTGCTGGCAGAAGCCCTGGCAGCTGAGTCCTTCACCATGTCTTTCCCCTCCCGCCACAGGAGTTCGACCATCACTGCCCCTGGGTCAACAACTGCATCGGGCGCCGCAACTACCGTTACTTCTTCCTCTTCCTGCTGTCGCTCACCACGCACATCATGGGGGTGTTTGGCTTCGGCCTACTCTACGTCCTCTACCAGGTGGAGGAGCTCTCCGGCGTCCGCATGGCTGTCACGTATCCTCTGCCAGGCTGTGGGAGCGGGGCTGTGGGGCGGTGGGGCTGGGGGTGGTGAGCAGTGGAGCCAGAGCACAGCTGTTCCTTAGCTGGCTGCCGACAGTATGGTGGTGATGTGCGTGGCTGGCTTGTTCTTCATCCCTGTGGCTGGCCTTACAGGGTTCCACGTGGTGCTTGTGGCAAGAGGCCGAACAACCAATGAACAGGTATGGCTGTGGGGCTCTTGCAGGGCTGCTGGCCCCGGGGGGGCTATGTGGGTCTCCCCAGGAACAGAGGGATGAAGGCAGGCTAGATGGAGGTGAGAGGTGGACCCTGAGCTGGCTTAGGGTAGAGCACAAGATGTCAGGGAGCGGAGGCTGAGGGCACCTTGTCTGGACAGTGTGGGACAGTGAGGTCTTCGCTGCTGCTCTTGGGGAACTCAGGGAGGATGGAGCTGAGCAGGCTCCTCAGGAGGGTAGGAGGTGACCACAGAATTTGAAACAATTCAAATTGTTTCAAACAATTTCTTCCAGTTATGCATTGAGGAAAGACTTCTGGCCCTCACAGGTGGTTGAATCCTGAAACAGGCTGGGAAAAGGGGAAGTAGCTCCATCCCTGGAGATTGTCTTGAGGGATCTGGACAAACTCTATGCAGGCTGATCTGGGGCTGGTCCTGAAACCCCCAAGGTCCCTGCCCACCCAAGTGTGCTGCAACATTTCTTGTCCACAGGTGACAGGCAAGTTCCGTGGTGGTGTCAACCCCTTCACCAACGGTTGCTGTAAGAATGTCAGCCGGGTCCTCTGCAGCTCCCCGGCCCCCAGGTGAGCCTGGTACAGCCTGGTTGTGCCCCACAGCACCTGGGCAAAATGGCAGTGCAGGTCCTGACCCTCCTCCCACCCCTCTTCCAGGTACCTTGGGCGTCCAAGGGCTGAGCAGACGGTGCTGGTGAGACCTCCCTTCTTGCGGCCTGAGGTGTCAGATGGTCAGATCACTGTCAAGATCATGGACAATGGTATCCAGACAGAGCTAAAGAGGACGAAGGTGAGGAAGGTGGGGATTAGCGCTGGGGCCCTCCGTGGAGCCCAGGGGTGCAAGCCTGCATCCGTGAGTAAAGAACCAAGTGAGCCTTGTCACGTCTCCTGTCCCACTCCGTGTCGTCTTGTTCTGTGTCCCCGTGGGACAAAGCCCTCTCCCTCCATGCGGCCACAGCCACATGAGGCTTTGCACCCTCCCTTGCCCCTCCCCGTCCTGTCCTTTCCCTCGCAGTGTTCTTTGGAGGTCTCTGTCCTCAGCACGTCCCAGCACGGTGGCATATTCCACCCTCAAGCACTCAGATGTCAGATGGCCTGGGAGAGCCCCCAAATACCGCTGCCCGCTCCCTGCCTGCTGAAGGTAGGCTGAGGCCTTGGCACCCCCTGACCCCCGCTCTGCGCTTTGTCTCTGCAGTCCAAAGGAAGCCTGGAGGTGACGGAGAGCCAGTCTGCGGATGCTGAGCCACCCCCTCCACCTAAGCCAGACCTCAGCCGCTACACGGGCCTGAGGACACACTTAACCTTGGCCACCACCGAGGGTAAGGAGGGCACACAGGGTCCCTGCAGCCGCTGGGAGGGGAACCCAGGGCTGTGCCATGCAGAGCAGGATCCAGGGCCATAGGCAGAACAGGCTGCAGGGCAGGCCAGGAGCACATCAGCACCACTGCGTTGTGGGGCACGACGCGCACGTGTTCTGGGCCTGTTTGCGTGGCCCCTTGCATTTGGAGAAGCCTGCAGGATGCTTCCAGCCAGCTGTGCTCCATCAGGAGAGGAGCAAGAGCCCAAGCTGAGGCAGCATGGTGCATGTCTGGAGCTGCAGTAAGCCACAGTGGCCTGTGGCAGGCTGGCCGCTGTGCCACAAGCGGGCGCAGGAGCATCACCAGGACGAAGGTGGCAAAGGAGCAGCAAGTCTGGCTTGGTGGCAGAGAGCATGTGTGGCAGCATGACTCACTCTCCCGCTTCCCTGCGTGCTGGCAAAGCAGTGCTGGAGCTTCCTGTGAGGGCTTGGTGAGAGAGGTGGGATGTGAGGGGCAGAGCTTGGGAGCAACCGCTTCCTGCAGCAGCCTGGAGGCCTCTGCAGCTCTCCCCACCCTCTGGCCATGCTGGAGAAGGGCTGCAGCATGTGTTTCCATGGGGTGACAGCACCCTGGTACCCACTGGCACCTCTGTTCTCTGCACACCCTGCTGGGGCTGCTGCAGTGGTGTGGAAGTGCCAGCCCCACACACATTGCTGTGGGGACACGCTTTCTGTTCCTCTCTGCCTCCTTTACCCCTGGTGCCCTCTCCTCGAGCCTATCCCTCTCTCTGCTTCCATCCCCTGGTCTGTCTGCCCCAGGCTCAGCACTGGTTCTTGGGAAGGGAGGGCAGGGCTCAGCATGGCCTGTTCCTTCCCTGCACAGCTCTGGAGAGCTGTTGTGTCTGAGTGTCCTCTCCCCTGCCTGCAGACAGCGGCTTGCTAGGCAAGGACAGCCCCCCAACACCCACCATGTACAAGTACCGGCCCGGCTACAGCAGCAGCAGCAGCTCGGCAGCCCTGCCTCACTCCAGCAGTGCCAAGGTAAGGCAGGATGCCAGCCTTAAGGGGATGCCACTGTGTTCCTGGTTCAGGGAGAGCGTGGTGCTGAGAGAGCCGCAGGAGCTCTGTGGGTGACATCTGTCTCTCTGCCCTGCAGCTGAGCCGCGTGAACAGCCTGAAGGAGCCCAACTCCATCTGCGAGGGCGGCCACAAGCCCAGCTACCGCTCAGAGCCAAGCCTGGAGCCCGACAGCTTCCGCTCACCCACCTTTGGCAAGAGCTTTCACTTCGACCCTCTCTCCAGCGGCTCCCGCTCCTCCAGCCTCAAGTCAGCCCAGGGCACGGGCTTTGAGATGGGTCACCTCCAGTCCATACGCTCCGAGGGCACCACCTCCACCTCTTACAAGAGCCTGGTGAACCAGACGCGCAACGGCAGCCTGTCTTACGACAGCCTGCTGACACCTTCCGACAGCCCCGACTTTGAGTCGGTGCAGGCAGGCCCGGAGCCCGACCCGCCGGTGGGATACACCTCGCCCTTCCTCTCGGCCCGCATCGCCCAGCAGCGGGAGCCTGACCTACACGGCCGCTTCACCAGTGCCGTCTCGCCCAAGCACGTGCCGCCACGTGAGTCCTCACCCGTGCGCTACGACAACCTCTCCCGGCACATCGTGGCCTCCATCCAGGAGCGGGAGAAGCTGCTGCAGCAGCCGCCGGCCGCAGGCCATGAGGAGGACGCGGCGCTGGCAGACTCGGGGATCCAGTCGACGCCGGGCTCCAGCAATGCTCCCCGCACCAGTTCTTCCTCGGACGATTCGAAGCGTTCACCCCTGGGCAAAAACCCACTCACCCGCCCAGCCCCACCCCGCTTCGGCAAGCCCGAGCCCCCCCATGCGCCCCGAGTGCGTTCCCTGGGCTCCCCGGAGCAGCCCCCTGCCCCCCACCTGGGAAAATCTGTGTCTTACAGCAGCCAAAAAACAGCATCTCAGGCCAGCAGCCCCGAGGCTGAGGAGGTGGCCTTGCAGCCCTTACTGGCACCAAAGTGAGTACCTGCAGGGAGCCAGCTGCCCATTGCATGCCCCCTCCATCCCTCCTTTGTCTGCACCGGCGCCCAGGGTCAGCAGCACTCCTCTCACTGGGAGCCATGCTGCACACGGTCTGGGGAAGTGCGAGAAATCTTCCTCCTCTGCCCAGAATAAAGCTGGCACCCCTGCCCCCTCCCTGGGACACCCCACAGGCCTCTCAGGGAGCTGGGATGGTGTGTGGGTGCTGGAGTCACTGGGGCAGGGAGGGCTGTGATAGGTGCTGGGGTCTCTCCACAGGGTCTTTGTTCTTGTCCCTGCCCCAACCTGTGGAGCCCTGCTCGCTCCTGCTCCTCACGCCTTGTGTCCATCCTTGCCTCCCCAGGGATGAGGTGCAGATGAGAACAGCCTACAGCAAGTCCAATGGGCAGCCCAAGAGCCTTGGCACGGCCTCCCCGGGCCCGGGCCAGGTGCCCCTCAGCAGCCCCACACGTGGAGGAGTCAAGAAGGTCTCTGGTGTGGGGGGTACCACCTACGAGATCTCAGTATGAGGGGCAGAGCCGCTCGCCCCTTGCTGCTGCCAGCCACCCCCAAGGGACGTGCTGCGGCCAGATGCTCTGCGGACTCCAAGAGAGCCAGGTGGGGGTCAGGCCCGTGGCCTCCGCTGCTGCTCCCCTTCCTCAGCTTCCCGGGCCTGGGGGCCAACACCGAGCGGGGCCGAGCTTCCCCCTCCCTGCAAAGGACTGCCAGCACAAGGGGGCTGGCAAGTGCTCCAGCCTTGCCCCACCCTGGCACCCTCCTGGCTGGGCCAGCCACTTGTGGGCCTTGTGCAATCAACTGCTCGCCTAGCGTGGTAGGAATGGATTGTTTTTAAACCAGAATACTTTTTTTTATTATTATTATTGTTACGGATTCTATTTTTTTTCTCTTTCCGAGTTACCAGGTGTGTGTATATATAAATATCTATATATATAAAAAATATAAATATTGGGGGGAGGGGGGGGAGAAAAGAGAGAAAAAAAAAGAAAAAGAAAAAAAAAAGAAAAGAAGGGCAGAAATTATATATCTCACCCAGAGAGAGAGAGGAAGGAACTGCCAGTTCCTGATCCCAGAGGAGATCCCAGAGGCTGCCCCTTGCACCAGCAGAAGGTGCTGGGGCAGGTGCTCAGCGTCACTCACCCACCCAAAGCAGGGCAGGCTGGGGCGGGTGCCACATCCCCCTGCCCAGCCCTGCCAAAGGCCAAGGTGTGTTCAGCCAGGACCTGTTCTTTACTACCAGCCCCATCCTGGGGCTGTCTGGGCTGAGGACGGTAGGGAGGCAGCCCACTGCCCAAACCCCACCATGAGCTGGCACAGGACAGGTGCAGCTGGTGCAGAGAGATGCAGGCTCCAGCCTTTCCCAGCAGTGGATTTTTCTTTTTTTCTGTTTCCCTGGGGCTTGTGTTGGCTGGGGGAAGGAAGTGACTTTGTTGCTTTTTTCCTTTCTTTCTTTTTTTTTTTTTTTTTTTTTTTTTTTTTTTTTTTTTTAATGTGTCAGATGGGGTTTTCTTGCTGTCATATGGTTGTTTTTATTTCCCTTGGGGGAAGAGGAAGGCCAGCAGGGTGCATCCCCATAAAGCAATATTTTCTCATCACATGCCAAAAAAAAAAACCAACCCCCAAAAAAGCAGCCAAGGAGCCTTGAGCTCCCTGTCCCCCCTTGCCCTGCCCAGGCAAACCACTTTTCATAGGGCCCACAAAACTTCAGGCACTACTTGACTCTTTCTCTATGGCAATATCTCTCCTGTGGCCTCTGCAGAGCCACACCATTGTTTTCGGGGTTTTTTGGGTTATTTTTTGTTTGTTTTTTTTTATTATTAGCCATTTTAAAAATGAGGAATAAAAGGATATTTAATGAGCCACCCCAGCGGGCATATGTGTGCTTTGTTTAGCATCCAGGGATGGAATCCTAAAGGGTTCTCTGCCTTCCTGCCTTTCTCTCAAGGAAAGAGGCCCGAGGAGAGTCAGGCCTGGCCCCATCTCAGGGAGACACCTCCTTGGGTGGCTTTTGGGCAAGCTCTGCTCCCACAGAAGGCAAGATTTCTCCAGAGTGTGAAGAAGCGTCTCTGAGCAAGATGGAGTGGAGCTGGTGAGGTGCAGGACACTGCACAGAACACTGTGGCCAAAGGAGGACCTTGGTGTTGTGCCACGACTGCTTCTGGAGCTCCTGGTGCACACAGCCGCGGTCCTAGGCACTTGGCAGGCAGCTGTCCAGACACAGGGCTTCTTGGGGGCCACTCCTGTCCTCACCAGGCAGGTGGGCACAGAGCCCCTACCAGCCCTGCAGCAGGATCCTTCTCTCCCCGCTGTGCAGGCAGCAGATGGCACAAGAGCTGCTGTGCAGGGTGGCGGAGGTGAGGGCTGGTGCCACCCACAACCTCCTTTCCCAGGCCGTAACACCCCACAGGCTCACCTTGGTCAGTTCACCTTGCCATAATACTGAGAGGTGCAGCTGCCACTGCCACCACCTCTGCTCAGAGCAGAGACTTTAATTAAAAGGTGACTAAAAAGAGAGGTCCTGATGCACTGGGTGCTTTTGGTATAAAAGGCTGTGGCCAGCAGTGCCCGTCTTGCCTGGTCCCAGCTGGCTGCACAACTCAAGTGGTGGATGTGAATGTCCTCTCTGCCCAGGGGGAGACAGGCCAGCCCGAGCCTCACACCGAGTGCTGCAGGAAGGGTCAGTTCCTCCTACATCAGCCCAGGCCATTCCTGTTGGCAGGAGGGTCCCAGGGGTGGCACTGGCACGGCCTCACCGCAAGCTGCTGCTGCTGGCCTGGGAGCTGCCCACCCCTGGGTGCTCTGGGCTGTGACGGTTCTGTGGAGGAAGGACAGACACGTCTCCCACGAGCCCCCTAGGGAATGGCTGGCACCAAGCAGTGCCGCTGCTCAGGCAAAGCTCACTGCCAGGCATCCCCCAAGGTGGGCACAGGCTGGGAAACAGGCCCTGCCTCTCCCCACTCACCTTCTTTTTCTTCTTCTCTTTCTTCTTTCTCTTCCTTTCTGGATCCTCCTCTTTTTTCTTCTTTTTCTTCTTGTGGTCGGAGTCTGAGGGGGTTTCTGGAGGAACAAGAGCACTGGGTAAGCTGGGTACCCCCTGGGGCTGGAGGGAACGGGCTGGTTGGGGCAGTGAGGCACAGCAACCTGGGGGAACGGGATCCTGGGTTCGGCTCTGCTTGTGTTTGTGCTTGTTCTTCTTCTTGGGTGGCTGGATGTGCATCAGTCGGCACTGCTCAGGCAGCTGGGGAGAGGGGATGGGGCTGGTCAGGCCGCAACAGGCACTTCTGGCCTGAGTGGCTGCCCCCAGCCCTCACCCCTGGCTCACCGGGCCGGCATGGAGGCGGAAGCCAGTCAACATGGTGCCAGTAAGAGGGGTAAAGGAGCTGCTGCAGATGGGAGGCTTCTCGATGAGGGAGCGCAGGCTGCTGCTGTCGTGGGAGCCGGGCAGGTCGATCATGCCGGGCAAGTCGGGTAAGAAGTTGCTGAGCTTCTCTTTCACCTTCTTGCCGCAGAACTTGTTGTAGGCATGCTCCAGATTGTAGTGCGTGATCAGGTTGGTGCTGCCTGTCAGTTCCGTGGTGCCTGCGCAGCCGCCGACGCGGGGAGCGGACGGTGTGGAACTGCCGCCCCGCCGGGCCCCTCGCCCCAACACCAGGACCTCCCCGCTCACCCGTCAAGGATTTCCGGCGCCGCGCGCCCCCCGCCCCATCCCTAAGGACCTCCAAGCCTTGCTCCTCACCCCAGCCCGGGCACCAGGGCTCAGCAGCCTCAGTCCCTCCCAACTTCCCAGCCCGGGCACCAGGGNGCTCAGACAAGACTGGCCGAGCACCTTCCAGGCCCCGCCCCCAACCCCGTTGCTACGGGAGACTCGGTCCCAGCCTTTTGATTGGCTGCTACTCTCTTGCTTCTCATTGGCCTGCTGTGGCACGGGGAGCGGGTGATAACGCGAACCGCTAGAGGGTCAGAGAATGCGAGTTCCGCCTCCTGCCGATGAGCAGCTGGGCGGTCCAATAGGTGGCAAGGGGCCGTACGGCCGCTGTACGGCAGAGGCGAAGATGGCGGTCCTGGCGCCGGTCCTGGCGCTGCTGTATTCGGTGCCGGGGCTGTGCCGCTGGCTGGCGCGGCCCTACTACCCGCTCTCCGCCTTGCTCGCCACCGCCTTTCTGCTCGTCCGCAAGGTTCCGCCGCTTTGCCAAGGGCTGCCCTCGCAGCGGGAAGACGGCAACCCCTGCGACTTCGACTGGGTGAGGCGGCACGACCTGTCGCTTTGCCGGGCCTGCCCCCGCGCCCCCTGCACCTAGCCCCGATCTGCTGTTGCCCCATACCTGTCCCTGCACCCCTGGGCCTGGCTGTTTCTTAGGCTTGCACCCCCCAGGCCTGGCTTCTCTCCTACCCGGACAGTCTACTAGGCCTGGTCCCTGGGTCTGCACTCCTTTCCCAGTCTTTTCATCTCCAGGCATGGTCCTCCTCCGGGCCCACATCCCAGACCCACCGGAAAGGGAAGGAAATTTCAGTAGCTGCTGACATTGCGCTGTCGGTGCTGTCTGCTGCTGAAGGGCTCCCGAGGCATCGCTAAAATGTGCCTAATTGCAAACCCCGTGCCTACGGTTGCAGGACGGCCCCCTTTTCTCGTTGTCCTCTGCTCAGGATTCGGGAGGGAAAGGCGCTCCAGGAGGGGGCAGGGAACTGGCAGGGACCTGGGGCCAGCAGGGCCTGGCACGGCTGGTGCCAGGCTGGGCCAGGAACAGCCTGATTGCAAGAGGATAGCCACTGATTGCAGCTGTAGCCACTCCCAGGTTCTGCAGTCCGGCAGCACTGGACAGCTGCTGTGTCCCATGGGTACCTCCCGCTCACACTGTTTCTCCTGTTGCAGCGGGAGGTGGAGATCCTCATGTTTCTCAGCGCCATTGTGATGATGAAGAACCGACGCTCCAGTGAGTTGGGGCCTGTGCTGTGGGGTGGGTGCATGGGGCTGTGGACCTGCTGGTAGGGTGTCCACCGAGGAGCTGGATGGGTCAGGACCTGGAGGACCAGACCTGGCGGACCAGACCTGGCATCCCCTCACGATCCCCCCGCCCCCGGTCATTTAGGTGGGTCTGGTCCCATATCTTACCCTGCTTTGTGTTGTACAGTCACTGTGGAGCAGCACATTGGGAACATCTTCATGTTCAGCAAAGTGGCAAACGCCATCCTCTTCTTCCGCCTTGACATCCGCATGGGCCTGCTCTACCTCACGCTCTGCATAGGTGAGACCCGCTGGAAGGGGACCTATCACACCAGAGGGAGCAGCAGTGCCCCCTTAGCACAGCTTGGCTCCCTCTCAGTGCCCCTCGTCACGGTTCTCCACACTACCAACTGGAAAAGCCAGAGCTACCTCTTGCTGTGGGGATGACCTGTGGCCTTCGTTGCCTGGGGAAGGCCGCAAGCGTGAGGGATGACTGTGGGCTTGGGNCCCAGCCCGGTTCCCCTCCAACAAGGCCCCATTTCCCCGCTGGACATAGCTGCTTGGCCCGTCCTCCCGCACGCTCATTGGCCTGTCGCACTGTCAGTTCGCGTCTCCCCGCCCACCGCTCTCTCCCCTCGTTGGCCCATCGCGCTGCCAGTTAAGTCCGTGCCCCGTTTCCACCGCGCCGACTGGCTAAGGGCTTCGCCCGCCCTCCCCGCGCCGCGGCCCCACCCCGCACCTGGTAGCTCTCGCAGCAGGTAGAAGGGACCAGCAGCAGCCTTGCGGGCCGCGTCCTCGCCCGGCGGCGGCGCGGCGGCGGCGGGAGGGGGCGCAGCCCCGGTGCCCGCCGCCTTGGCAGGCCCAAAGCCCAGGGCGGCGGCCGCGGCAGCGGGAGGGGGCTCAGCCCCGCCGAACAGCGCCGAGAAGTTCTCCATCTTCCCGGCGTGCCCCGCGCGGGGCCGCTCAGACAAGACTGGCCGAGCACCTTCCAGGCCCCGCCCCCAACCCCGTTGCTACGGGAGACTCGGTCCCAGCCTTTTGATTGGCTGCTACTCTCTTGCTTCTCATTGGCCTGCTGTGGCACGGGGAGCGGGTGATAACGCGAACCGCTAGAGGGTCAGAGAATGCGAGTTCCGCCTCCTGCCGATGAGCAGCTGGGCGGTCCAATAGGTGGCAAGGGGCCGTACGGCCGCTGTACGGCAGAGGCGAAGATGGCGGTCCTGGCGCCGGTCCTGGCGCTGCTGTATTCGGTGCCGGGGCTGTGCCGCTGGCTGGCGCGGCCCTATTACCCGCTCTCCGCCTTGCTCGCCACCGCCTTTCTGCTCGTCCGCAAGGTTCCGCCGCTTTGCCAAGGGCTGCCCTCGCAGCGGGAAGACGGCAACCCCTGCGACTTCGACTGGGTGAGGCGGCACGACCTGTCGCTTTGCCGGGCCTGCCCCCGCGCCCCCTGCACCTAGCCCCGATCTGCTGTTGCCCCATACCTGTCCCTGCACCCCTGGGCCTGGCTGTTTCTTAGGCTTGCACCCCCCAGGCCTGGCTTCTCTCCTACCCGGACAGTCTACTAGGCCTGGTCCCTGGGTCTGCACTCCTTTCCCAGTCTTTTCATCTCCAGGCATGGTCCTCCTCCGGGCCCACATCCCAGACCCACCGGAAAGGGAAGGAAATTTCAGTAGCTGCTGACATTGCGCTGTCGGTGCTGTCTGCTGCTGAAGGGCTCCCGAGGCATCGCTAAAATGTGCCTAATTGCAAACCCCGTGCCTACGGTTGCAGGACGGCCCCCTTTTCTCGTTGTCCTCTGCTCAGGATTCGGGAGGGAAAGGCGCTCCAGGAGGGGGCAGGGAACTGGCAGGGACCTGGGGCCAGCAGGGCCTGGCACGGCTGGTGCCAGGCTGGGCCAGGAACAGCCTGATTGCAAGAGGATAGCCACTGATTGCAGCTGTAGCCACTCCCAGGTTCTGCAGTCCGGCAGCACTGGACAGCTGCTGTGTCCCATGGGTACCTCCCGCTCACACTGTTTCTCCTGTTGCAGCGGGAGGTGGAGATCCTCATGTTTCTCAGCGCCATTGTGATGATGAAGAACCGACGCTCCAGTGAGTTGGGGCCTGTGCTGTGGGGTGGGTGCATGGGGCTGTGGACCTGCTGGTAGGGTGTCCACCGAGGAGCTGGATGGGTCAGGACCTGGAGGACCAGACCTGGCGGACCAGACCTGGCATCCCCTCACGATCCCCCCGCCCCCGGTCATTTAGGTGGGTCTGGTCCCATATCTTACCCTGCTTTGTGTTGTACAGTCACTGTGGAGCAGCACATTGGGAACATCTTCATGTTCAGCAAAGTGGCAAACGCCATCCTCTTCTTCCGCCTTGACATCCGCATGGGCCTGCTCTACCTCACGCTCTGCATAGGTGAGACCCGCTGGAAGGGGACCTATCACACCAGAGGGAGCAGCAGTGCCCCCTTAGCACAGCTTGGCTCCCTCTCAGTGCCCCTCGTCACGGTTCTCCACACTACCAACTGGAAAAGCCAGAGCTACCTCTTGCTGTGGGGATGACCTGTGGCCTTCGTTGCCTGGGGAAGGCCGCAAGCGTGAGGGATGACTGTGGGCTTGGGAGGGGCAATGGTGGGCAAGGATAGGCTCAGAATGTGTCTTGAAAGAGGAGTGTGCCTACTCCAGGGCTTGCCATGCCTTGGTTCCCCAAGCAGCTCTGGGAAAGGAGGAGCCTGGGCCTTCCTCAGGTAGTGGGGGCTCAGAGGCACTGTTGTTCCAGTGTTCCTGATGACTTGCAAGCCCCCTCTCTACATGGGCCCGGAGTACATCAAGTATTTCAGCGACAAGACCATAGATGTAAGTATCCTCTACCCAGGGAGACTTGGGGGGGGGCTGTTTGCTATCCTCTGCTGACTCTGCAACTCTGTGGCAGGAGGAGCTGGAGCGGGACAAGCGGGTCACCTGGATTGTCGAGTTCTTTGCCAATTGGTCCAGCGAGTGCCAGTCTTTCGCCCCTATCTTTGCCGACCTCTCTCTCAAGTGAGTGGTGCTGAACAGGGCCCTCAGTGAGGTGCAGGGCTGAGGCTCAATCCAGCCCTTCATTCAATACACAGCTCTCACAGCCTGTCCCCGTCCTTCCCAGGTACAACTGCCCAGGGCTGCACTTTGGGAAGGTAGATGTTGGCCGCTACACGGATGTCAGCACCAGGTCTGGAAACAGACAGCCTGGGCTGGGCAGCGGAGTCCATGTTGGGGCAGAGTCCTGACACCCCCAGTCCCCCTCATGCTGCCTAGGGGTCACCGTTGACCTCTTCCCTATCTCCCACAGGTACAAAGTCAGCACCTCACCCCTCACCAAGCAGCTGCCCACCCTTATCCTGTTCCAGGGTGGGACAGAGACCATGCGCCGGCCGCAGATCGACAAGAAGGGCCGGGCTGTGTCCTGGACTTTCTCTGAGGTGGGTGGCATTTTCCAGCCTCCTGCCTCCCTGCTTATGGGTCAGGGAGGGGGCTCTGGGAGAGTGGGAGGTCCCTGGAGTACCAGCATTGCCTGTCCACCACAGGAGAATGTCATTCGGGAGTTCAACCTCAATGAGCTCTACCAGAAGGCCAAGAAGCAGTCAAAGCCCCGGGAGGATGGATCCGAGGAGTCTGCCGGGGCACGGACAGCAACTGGACACCCCGATGGGGAGACTAAGAAGGACAAGTAGAAGCTGTCCTGTGCCATCACCCATCACTGCGTCACCATCATCCTGGTGGCACCGGCCCTGCAGGGCCTGCCCTCTGTCCTGGCCCGGCCTTGGGCTGCTACCGGTGGTGAAAGCCCCGGCTGCGCCCCTGGCAAGCAGGCAGGGCTCCGGTGCGGGCAGGGCCGTAGGAAAGCCCCGCACCTGGTTAACGCTCATCTTCATCGCTGACAATAAAGGCACCGTGACCGTGACCGTGACCGTGACCATGAGCCTCACCGTGACGGGGGCGGGGCCTGGCTAAGAGGGGGCCGGATCGCTGCAAAGAGGCCGCGTTCCTATTGGCTGGCGCTGCTGCGCGGGCTGGCGGCGGGGCGGGTCCGCGGACGGACCCACCGAGCCAGCCCGAGGTGGGGTCCTGTGGTGTGTCTGCCGCTGGGGCCTGACCGCTCCGCTACGGCTGGTGCGAGGAGAGCAAGGGTGGGTCTCCCGGCGGGGAAGAGGGCGACGGCCTAGTCCCTCGGCCCGGGGCCTGCACTGCTCAGCCCCTGACTGTCCCTTCCGCCATTCCACCCCCCGCGGGCCGCCCGAGTGGTGGAGTCTGGCGCGGTGCTCCTCGGTCCTGGCACGTGGTCGGCACGGCAGGTAGGAGGCGGCGCGGCCGTCCTGGGCTGCGTATTCCTGGAGCGGGCTCTGGGTCCCCATCCTGCCTGTACCGGCCCTTACTCTTGCCCTTGCTCTTGGTCCCGTGCTGCAGCGTCCCCGGGACCCATTTTCCCCAAAACGGGATTCCTGGGGATCCCCNTGATTCTATCCCATAGCAGGATCCCAACGGGAACGCGTCCTTTACTTCGTCCACAGCGGGACCCGGGCTGTTCCCGAGCCTCACCTTCCCGTCGGACTTGACCCACTCGTCCCAGCATGGCTTCCCGCGGCAGAAAGCGCGGGGCCCAGCAGCCGCCGGCGGCCGAGGCATCGGAGCAGGCGGGATCCCCGCGGAAGCGGGCACGTCCCCAGGGCGAGAGCAGTCCGGGGAACACTGGCCCCCGCATCATCATCGAGCACTGGTGAGCCGGGCCGGGTGCCGAAGGAGGGGTTCCTCTGGGTCCCCTCCGAGTACTGACCTCCCCCCGCGGCGTCTCTCCAGTAAGAGCTGACGGGTATACGGGCGGAACGCGGCGGCGGTGAGCGAGGCCCTGCGCGGAGCCGTGGCACACCTCCCTGTGGAGATCAACCCCCGGCAGCCGCGCAGGAACAGCTTCGAGGTGTCCCTGGTGAAGGAGGACGGCAGCAGTGAGTGCTGGGGCCGCCGGGGAGGGTGGGGAAAACCTCCTGGCACCCCTGACCCATCCCTCTTTTGCCTTTCCCAGCCGTGGAGCTGTGGAGCGGCATCGGGAAGGGTCCCCCTCGTAAACTGAAGTTTCCTGAGCCGGAGGCCGTGGTGGAAGCCCTGAAGAGCAGCTTGGCATAGAAGGGGCAGCCAGGTAAACAGGGTGAGGGTGAGAACAGGGTCAAGGAGAGGGACTGGTACCACATGCCAACTGCCCTTTCTCCACAGCCAGGGCTGTCACCCGTGGCACGAGCATCTATGAAGAGACGAGATTAAGTGAGGGAGCACCTGCCAGCCTCAGTCCCGTTTCTGATGCTGTAGCTCTACCACGAGCAGCTGCTTCTGGACCCCCTGGCTCCCCTTTACCCACCCCACCCCCTCCCCGCCGTTCCCCAGTAAAGTTAAACAGCTCCACAGCACAGCTCCAGCACTTTTATTTTGATGTCATGGGGTGAGGGTAGCCCTTCTTCCAATGCCTCGAGTATGGGCAATGGGGGAAAAAAGCTAGTTCCCTTAGGTGAGGATATCTACCTCCTCATCTGACTCAGATGAGGGGCAGGGCCAGGCACAGACAGTGCCAGGGGGCAGGCATGGCTCCACCATCCCCACATCCACCTCCTCTTCCTTGGGGTCCACTGTGGGCACCACGTGCCCACAGCCCTGCTTCTTCCAGACTGCCTGGGGGTTCTGCCGGGGTGAGGGGTGCCTGCCCACTTGTCCCGGTGCTCCTGCATCCAGATGGTGCTCCGCTTCTGTCACTCCCTCTCTGGCAACTGCCACAGCAGCTGGTGGCTGCCTGTCCCGCACCACCTCCCAGCAACCCTTACTCTCCACCTTCCGCAGCTTCACCCGCCCCACCGGGCTGAGGTGTGCGGTCCCCGGAAAGCATGACTGCCCCTGCAGAGAGACACTGGTGCTTCTTGGGGGCCTGCTGTGCCCCCTGGGCTCAGCCCTATCGTTGGCCTCCACTGGGGAACCGTGCTGCATGGGGCCTAGGCAGGAGCGATTGAGGTGCCGCGGGGGTCCCAGCCTCACCAGGCGTCCCCCCTGGAGCTGCAGGGACTCGAGCTCAGTGACACGGAGGAGGCGGGCAGCTGCTAGCACCTCCTGCACCTCGTCCTGCGTGGCCTCCAGCTCAGCAGTGTAGAGAAAGTGCACCAGCTTGCGCAGCACCCCGATCTTCAGCCCTCCGAGCTCCAGCACCACTCTGTGACCCCGAGGGGGCAGCTCCTGGCCCAGCTGCTCCCTGAAAAAGGGGCTGCAGACGGAGAGGATGCAGCAGTGGGCCACCACCGTCCCTCCTGTGAAGCAACAGCCGCTGTCACCACTCTGAAATCTGCCGTGGCCCTCTCCTGGGGGCGGCAGGGACCCGGCCCGGGTCGTGCTGCTGCTCACCTTCAGCCTGGAGGACCGCGTCGCAGAAGACATCGTCTCGCTGCTGCTGCTGGTGGAGGTGTTGGAAGGCCGCGCGGAGCAGGCGGGTGCTGCGGTAGAGCAGCCGCCGGGCCGCCGCCGGAGACCTCATGGATAGCCTGCAAGACAGCGCAGCGGTTGGGGCCGGCCCCAGTGGTTTGGGGCTAGGGTGCAGCAGGCCCGGCACGGCAGCAGCAGGGAGCCGGGCGGCGGACGCGCTCCGCATCGCCTGTACAGCACCGAGCAGAACCCCAGGGGTTGGGGCCTCGCTGTCGTGCAAAGGCTCAAAAGGCCGCGCGTGCCTGCCGAGCCCCGAGGCTCCGCTTCGCCACCAGAGGGCGCCAGCCACGACGATTTCGGGATGAAAACCAGCGGGTTCGGGTCTGCCGCCCGCCCGTGGCGTGCCCTGGCCCAGCCCTCGTCCACCCCACCCCGCCCCGGCCGGCAGTCCCGAACCCGCCGCGTACTTGCCGAGGGAGAAGAGATAGCTGACAAAACGCTGGGGCCGAGGGCAGTACGGGAGCTGGGAACCGCGTATCAGCACCACCCGAGAGCCTCGCGCCCACCACCCGGCGTGGCCCGGAGGCTCGCTCCGCCCAGCGCCGTCTCGCCATTGGTTCTCCCCCCAGCCAATCATAGGTAGGGGGCCCGTGGCGGGAAGAGCGCGGGGGCGGAGCGCTGGCTGCGTGCGGCGGCATGGCAGGGGGCGACCGCCGCGGGGACACACATCTTCGCCCCGAACGCTCTCTCGGCCCAGCCCGTTCCTGCCAGAGCCTTTCGGCCGAGCCGAGCACCTCCGCTGAACCCCGCCTTGGCTGTGGCCCCTGTTCCTTCCCTCTGTCCCCTCCGGCGACGCTGCCGCTGGCAAGCGGGGTCGGGGGCGCAGGCTCCTTGTTTTCACAGTATCACAGTATNTGTTTTGCTGCATGTGGCACTTGTCACAAAGGCAGCCTCCGGGCCTTGGCGGCGTAGAAGTGACGGGCTGCGGGACCCCTCCGTCCCTGCCGAGGGCTGTTCTTGAGTCCCACCACCCCCGCAGGGCAGGGCGTGAGGAGCAGCCAGAGGTCAGCCCTGGCCTTCCCTGCCACTGCCCAGAGCGGGCAGCTGAGCTGTCCCCTGGGCAGTGAGCTCTGTGGGCTCTGGTCGTTATCAGGGTGACACCTGAACGCTCCCGATAAATAACGGTGGGTACTGCCTGCAGAGCAGCCCCTCCTGGCAGGGTTGGCATGGGATTTCGTGTTTTCAGAGCCCTGTATCAGGCCTCATCCAGGATTTTCAGAATCTATCGCAGCCTTGTGTGTGAGGAGCTGTGCTTTGGTGGCCTCGGGAGGAGCAGGGCATGCCCGTGGGCAGCGGGTTTCTGCAGGGCAGGATGGGAGGGTGGGTGCTTTGGAAGCCGTCCTTCACGTAAATGATGCTGCCTACTTAGTCTGAAAGTATTTTGTCATTTCATAAAGCATCTATTGTAAAAACATCTGCGTCAGTCACTCCACACACATGAACAACAGCTCTAATGATCCCGGCCTGACTGCCTGGAGACGTTTGCTGCTCCCACAAACAACCAAAGTGGGTGGAAGCTTCGAGAGCTGCGGAAGAGTAGGAATCTGGATGACACCATAGATTTTAAACCTACAAAGTTTTCAAATGTGGTATCATCCCCTGATATTTTCCATGGCTTTGCAGATGGATTTTCATCTGGTTTGACATGCGAGGGTGGTTTTCTCCTTCTGTTTTTTGCTGTGTGCAAAATGAACACAAGAAAGAAAAGTGCCTGAGGATAAGCCTGGGCCAGTGGCTGCTGAGGTTAGTGGCAGTCTTTCCACTGACCTCGGGCGGCTTGGAGCCTGGCCAGAAATACTGAGGGATAGAGCAAAACAAGTAATTTTATATCAAAGTGCTATCATATGTTCATAAAAATAGAAGGGAAAGGGAGATGTTTCCTCCCCCACACCTTGCAATCTTTTGGAATTACAATGATTGGAAAGCCTGGATTCACCAGGAGCAGATGGACTGTTGGAGGGGGTCAACCTTCGGGTCAACGCCTGACCACTGCAGCCTCAGGGTTTTAAACCATCCCTGACCTGCTGATTGCCTGCAGTTCCACAGCAGTCCCCATGCCTTGGTCCCAAACCTGGAAGGCTCCCCTTGGGAAGCACCTTCAGCTTCAGAGAAGACCTCCGCAAGCACACAGCAAAGACATAAGTGGCTCTCAGACATGTGAAGCCACCTGGACTTAACCACATTGAGGAGGCAGAGTAGGGAGAGGGGGGATGTACTGCCTGAGGATCAGGAGATGAGCAGAAAACTCCTTCTCCAGACAAGGCTGAGGTTCAAGCAGGTGCTCTGATGGGAAGCCTGCACATAAAGGGACCTCATCAACAGAAATCATTTTCCAGTGGGGACTGGGACAACAAGGAAAAGTCACAGAGCCAGAGTGCAGTGACACTACAAAATCCTAAGCCACCGGTTTTGTGGGACTTCCTCCACAACATAAAGAGCTGAGGCAGCATCCCAAGCACTGGAGGAGCCCAAATCTTGAGTGCTGGCTTGGGAATCAGACTCGCTTCCTGTGGTCAGGCTTACTGAGTGCTTGTGCAGCCCTGCTGCAAGGAGAGATGGAAAGGCTGCCTGCTTTGCCAAGAGAACGAGTTGTCAGGAGGGGAGATGTGTCCAGTGTCTCCTCTCCTGCCTTTCACGTGGCTTGAGGAATCCCCTCCCAGGCTAGGAGCTGAGGCTGAGGTGTTCACCTGGTCACCCTGCTCCAACCACAGAGAAATGAGCTGCGGTTGCTCGTCCACCCCAGGAAAGATGCCAAGGTATGGCTGGACTCTTCCCTCCCTCTCATGTTCCTCTGTGCCCCTCTTCCCATTTCTGAAGCCATCCTAGAGGCAGGGTTAATAACAGGGTGAGCACCCTGTGTCTGTCCCTTTCCACAGACACACTCAGGACTTCCATGGATCTTCCATCTGCAGAAGGAGCAAAGATGGATGAGCGCTATCGCAGGAGGAACAAAGCCCCTCAGCTCCAGAAGCATTATGCCTGTGCTGTGCATTTTTGCTATTTTTGCTCTCTGCCTAACAAGCTGGCTTACTGTGGAGCTCACAAGCCAGGTGTGCTGAAAGCACCACTGTTGGCAAACGCTACTTAAATGCGGTATCAGTGCTCCTCTGTTTTAATAAAACCAAAACACTAAAGCACCAGAAGTTATGCTTTTTGTCCTGAATACCAAACTCACTCTTTTGGTTATCTTGCTGTAACTGGAGAAAATCATGTTACTTTTTGCCTTGGACTCTCTGTTTCTGCATCCCTGTAAAGTGTTTGAGCTCCATTCTGGTGTGAGGCTGGCTCCCGTGCTCTGTGCAGAGTTTGAACTGCTCCTCTTCTGCTTTGCTTAGGGGGGCAGCTCCCACGCAGGCACCCTTGCTGTGCAAGCCTCCCTGGACTAGGGAACACGGCACAGATATTGCCCTGCCCCTTGGGTCCGTGGTGGACAATGGGGTCGCAGAGCCATTTTGGCAGCAAGACACAGCCCTGGCCTGTCAGAGATGATATGCCCTTTGTTTTGGGAGTGGTTCGAGTGTTTCAGGCAAGGAGCCCTTTGCTTTGGGGTGGTTTCGGTGTCTCACAGAGGCGGCAGCACTAATCCCTGTCACACAAAGCCCACTCCTCCTGCATCCCCAACAGCTGCGGTGCTGCCTCTCCTGCCTTGCCAACAGCCTTGTCTGTGTCCCTAAAATTTACTGATATCTGATCTGGCGATACCAGCAAATGCTCCCATTGTAGCTACACAAAAGAGGCCTTTTATGAGCCTCACTTTTTCTAGTACCCAAAGCGAGATAACCTGCACTGGAAAAAAAGCATTGAACACCCTTTTGTCACCTTGACCCCTCTCTTGAAACACTGACACCTGTACTTGCTGCCAGAATTTGCCACTGTGGCTCTTGCTGCCATGCCAGCAGAACATGTAGGACAGTGAATCTTTCTGTCCACTCTCAGGTGCTCTGAAGCAGGTTACCTGAGGCACAGCCCTGTGCTTCCCTTTGGCAGGGACTCAGGTGCCCGTCCTGGGCAAGCAGCTGGGCACGGCTCCTGGGTGACTCAGTGGATCGGGAATGCTGAGCGGCTTTATCTCCTGGTTGGGCGTCCTGAGGAGGGAAGGTGGCTCAGTCTGGAGGTGGCCCAAAGGAGCGCTGCTTATCCAGGCTCCCTCTGCTGTTGGTGGAAAGAGGACCCTCCCCACAGGGCAAGTCACGTCTTCCCCGCATCTGCCAAGCCCTCGGATCAGCAGATTCTGGGTTCTTCGAGAGAAAAGAGGTCGTTATCATGGGGCTACCCTGCAGCCGTGATTGTTTTCCAGCAATGTTTGTCTTTGCTTCTGTTGCTACACTGCAGCACAGGAGCTGCCTCTCTTCCCCCATTCCTGGGAAGCACCTCATACTTGGCTGCAGTGCCGCAGAAGGGAAGGATGAAGGCAGGGGTCCGTGGCTGGGAAGGGAGCTGGAGGTGGAGAGAGGAAGAGGAGACTGCGAGTCTCTTAGTGCTAGATCAGTGTGGGGCTGGGAGGGAAGATCTTGTGCATTTGAGCCAGACCTGTATCAGGAATTTGACAGTCAAGAGCCTAATGGGATGCAGCGAGGGCAAGCATCAAAAGGTTTGCTGCAGCCTGTTCGCAGGCACGGGAGAGCTCGAACACAGCTGAAGGCAGCAGGTACCTCACTTCCCTCTGGCTGAACTCCGTGCCAAGCATGTGGGGCTGCCCAGTGCTGCTCTGGGAAGGTGTCAGGATGGGCTGCGGGCTTGCTTTACTGCCTGGTGTCTTCAGATTCAGATTGAAAGACTCCAGATTGAAAGACTCCAGCAACCCCAGCTTCTCTCCTCCCCTTTAACGCTGGCATCTGACAGAGGAGTCACCCCTCAGTGCCACACTTCCCCTCGAGCAGGGGGAAGACAACGACCCGTCGGGATTCCCATAGGAAAGGGGCTGCGGAAGCGCCTTGTTATTCTGATTCAGAACAATGCCGGCCATCTCCGAGCTGCCTTTGTAGGAGCCGGGACGGCAGCCTCCCCTTCCTCTGGCCCTCCACTGCCCAGGAGCACTGCTCTGCCTGGTAAACAAGTTGTCTTGCTCTGTTCCGGTGGTGGCTGCATCATCTTCTGGGCGTCTTGTCTGGATAAGGCATCAGCAGCGCTGCAGGATGAAAGGGGATGTGGAAGATGTTATTACACACAATTACTGTAAAAGAGGGCAAATTTTCCCTCATCTTTTCTCCCCAGGAAGAAGTGGGACAGGCTGCCACGAGAGCTGTATTCAAACAAGAGCATGATCTGCTGCTGGGTGTGCTGAAGTCAGAGGATGGGGGTTTAGTCTGCCTTCAGAAGGAGGCAGACACTGTTGGGCATTCTGGAGCTGCTGGGCTATGTCTGAGTCAGAAGCTCAAGCTGACCGTGCACAGATAGGCCCTGTCCAGCTCCGTTCTGCAGCCCTCAGGACAAGAGGCACTCTCCTGGCTTCAAAGAAATCAGGCTCCAGATCCAGCCCGGAGCCAGCAGAGGTGTTTCATCAGCACTGGTGTGTTTAATCTGTGAAGAAATCAAAGAGTCATACAATCAACCAGGTTGGAAGAGACCTCCAAGCTCACCCAGCCCAACCTAGCACCCAGCCCTAGCCAATCAACCAGACCATGGCACTAAGTGCCCCATTCAGGCTTTTCTTGACCACCTCCAGGTACGGCGACTCCACCACCTCCCTGGGCAGCCCATTCCAATGCCAATCACTCTCTCTGCCAAGAACTTCCTCCTAACACCCAGCCTAGACCTCTCCTGGCACAACTTGAGGCTGTGCCCCCTCTTTCTGTTGCTGGGTGCCTGGCAGCAGAGCCCAACCCCACCTGGCTACGACCTCCTTTCAGGTAGGTGCAGAAAGCAATGAGGTCTGCCCTGAGCCTCCTCTTCTGCAGGCTGCACACCCCCAGCTCCCTCAGCCTCTCCTCACAGGGCTGTGCTCCAGGCCAAAGCCATATGAGGAGACTTTAAAGGCTGTTAAATTTCTAGGCTGACTGAAACAGCAGCAACGCAGCATTGTACCTGGTTCAGCAGAAGGCTACCCTGGACTTTCTGTGCCAGCAGCCACTTGCCTGCTGTCCACCTAAGGGGCAGCCATCTGCCTTATGCTCTCCCCTGCACACACTGGGTCGTGCTGCCTGCATCTGCCAGGCTTTTACACACAGGTGAGGCTTTAGCACGACTCGGGCACACTGCTCCTGGCCACCCACCTTCCTCAGGGTGAGGAGCAGATAATTCAGTAGTGATAGGGGAGGGTGAGGAGGGGCACCAGAGGTTACGGTCAGAATCTTGCCAGTGGGCTGAACTAAGTTGTGAGCTGAGGTGGAACAGCCCCATCTGGTGATCCCCCACACTAGCACTCAAGGTTTCATGTTGGTTTCAGCCATGCTTTGTCAAGGGCAGGGGGTTTGCGTGCCACACCGGGCCCACGTGTGTGCCCCGCTAAAAGTCTTTTGTGCAAACAACCTGTGCCCCAGCCCTTATGGGCACACTATGGCAGCCTGTGTTGGGTGGAGGAACAGGGCATCCCCAATGCCTTTCTGTGAGGGAGAGCTGTCCCTTCAGAAGTGTCAGAAATCCTGGGGACAGGCAAGCAAGGACTCTTCTTCCCAGAGAGACTCACTGCTGAGGCTCCAGGGGACCTTCCCCCTTGCATGAGCAAATAGAAGGGGAGGGCAGCCAAGGATTGTTTGCATTCTAGGAGCAGTTCTCAATGAAGGTACAGGGCTGAAAGTGGCTCTGACTTGCTCAGTTTGGATGACAGCAAAGATGAAGAGCCATGGGGAGAAGTTTTCCACTGTGGGGTGAAAAAAACCTCTCTTCTCCCTAGGAGGGCCAGAGGCCAGTTCTCCTGACTCTTTACATCCAGCAGGCTGGGTGACCCACCTTATAACCAAACATCAGGGAGAGTTTGGGGGTCCCACAACTCATTAATCTCCTAAATGTGCCCTTCCACATGCATGGAATCCATTTCTCCCCATTACACCTTCTTGCACCACCCTTAGCAAACCCCACCCTGGTGGGGGATTACCTTCTCCAGACATTTGCAGGCTGCTATCACATCTCCCCCACCCCATCCTTGCCTCACCAAGCAATGCATATTTACCCTGAGAATCACCTGTCCCCACCCAAAACCTCCCTCACCCCTTTTCCTCTGGTCATTACCTCACTAACCGTCTGGCAATCAGGAGCAGGTGGGGCTCTCCCCAGTGCCTGAATCCTGCCAGCTCAGGGCCAGAGGCAAGCAGAAAGCTGTCACCTTCAGGGGATCTGGATGTGCACCCTTCCAGGTGAGCAGTGGAACATGAGGAGGGGCAGGCTGAGCATCACCTCCTCACCTCCCCAGGGAAGAAGAGATCCTCCACCACCAACATCCAGGTACTAGAGCACTTGCAGCTGCTTCATGCCCATGCTCTGCTCCCAGAGCCATGGAGGGGCAGCAGCAGGCCCTGGGAGGTGACACTGCTCCCCACGCTGGTTACAGTTCTCTGGCTGGATTAACTGTGGTTATTAAACCTCACGTTTACATTTCCTGCCTGAGGTGTCCATACCCTCCAGGTCCCCCTCTGTTGTTTCTCCACACCAGCAGGGACAGCAGCACTGCTCGATTTGGTGCTCTGGAAGCCAGGCAGAGCAGGATGGCTTTAGCTCTGTGGTGCTGGCGTTTCCTTTCCCACCTGCTGCAAAAGGCACCCTGCCTCACCACTGCATGCCACCCCTGGCCCATCTTATCTGGCTTTCAGGGGGCTCTGCCAGCCCTCCCCATATTAGCAGTCCTTTGCCTGTCCACACAGCCTTGGCCACACAAGTGGCCTCCCAAAACTGGGCATGGTCACTCCCGGGGGGCTTTTAGGCCCCTTCCCCTAAACTGGCTGGCAGTATTTCTGTCCCCCGGTTCTGGCTGTACCCTCCCACCTGCAGTTCCAGGTGTAGGAACCTGTGGGACACACTGGTATGTGCAAGGGTCCAGAACCCATCCAGGATGAATTCTCTGCTCCAGGCCACGCTGGAGGGCTCGTAGTGCTCCCCTGGGACCAGTGCTGGTGGGCTCCCACCAGCACCTGCTACGTAGAGCCAAATGGAAAGGGCGATCCCTCTGAGGGTCTGCAGCCCAACACCCTCCCGAGTCCTTCTCCTGGCCAAATTCCACGCTGGATGGACACGTGTCACCCCATTCCGGTGGTACAGTGCGGCCACTAGAGACCCCCTCGCCCCATCGCCCCCAGCAGCAGACCTGCACCCTGGGCAGTAGATCGTCTCTCCTGGGGCAGATCCTGTCCTGGAGTGAGACCTTACCCAAAGGGAGACCCCGGCTAGGGGACCGTGGAACCCCGGGAGCAGCCCACGGGGCAGACCCCACCGACCCAGCCCCATGCTGCCTCGTCTCGCCCCCTCCAGCCGCGGGCGCCAACGGCGAGCCGGGCGCCGCCGAGCTCCGCCTGCCATTGGTTGGGACGCGTGACGCCGGAGGCGGAGCCTCACCCGGCCCCGCCCCACCGGCGCAACTTCCATTTTAGGTGCGGGAGCGGCGCGGGGCGCACGGCGCGGCCAGGCCCGGCCCGACCCCACCGACTGCTTGGCTTCCACCGGCACCGCGCGGACCCGGGCGCCGCCCGCAGCGCTCGCACGTTACTGGGCGCCTCGCCTCTCGTCTCGCCAGTCCCTGCGGAGCGGGCTGGGTGGCTGTAGCGCCGCCGCGGGGCCGGACCGCCCTTCCCCCTGCACCCCCCCAACCCACCGAGGAGTCCGGCCACGGTAAGTCCCGCTCTTAGCGTTCCCGTCGCCGCCTGCCTGAAGGAGGTGGTGGGGGGGGACGGGGACCTGGTGCGGGCCGGCGCCGACTGGGCGCCGCACGCCCCCGCGACGGGAGGGGGAGGCCCGTCCCTCTCCCTGCGGGCCTCCCGGTGCTACCTGGGCTCGGCCGTGTTCTCTTTCCGGGGCCGGTTGAAGTCAGAGCCCGGTGGCTCGCCGCAGCCTGGGAGCCGGGTGCTAGACGGGGACCGCTGCCCGGGAGCAGAGTACCAGGCGGGGACCGCGCCCCACGGGACCGGTCGGGACAGCGGAGCCCGGCCCGGGCGGGGGCGCTGGCGGGGCCCGGCCCGCCCGGAGCCGACGGGGAGCAACACAAAGGCGGTGGGGTCGGGCGGCCGCCCCACTCGGCGCGGGGTGCCGGGCCGTCGTCTCGGCCGCTCTGCCTGCCCGGAACAAAGGCAGCCCGTGTGCCAGCTCCTCGCGGCCGGCACCGGCCCCCCCGCCCCTCGTCGCCTTTGTGCGGGGACCGGTGCTGGGCCCCGCCGCACGTCTCTGTCGGTGAACGGCCCGGGTCTGTGACTGCCGGCCAGACGAGGACGGGCTGATTCCCGGTAGCTGTTTCACCTGCGCCTTTGTTCTGTCGGGAAGGGGGCTGAAGGGCTCACGGCGTGTGGGTAAAACCGACAGCTCCTCTTAGTGAAACAGCTTCGAGCTTCCGAATAGTCCAGCTGAGCTTCCGCTGGAACCGCAGCCACCGAGCGATACCGGGACACTTCCAGGCGAGGCCCCGATCTCTGCCGGCCGCTCCTCCGTTCGCTCCTCGCTGTCACTGAGCAGCGACTCGGCTCCCCCGGCCCAGCGCCTTTTGTGCGAGGAGTCGGTGACCTTCGACGCTCTGCCGCAGCTAAGGCGTTCCCGTTTGCCCTACGAGCGTGGCGGAGAAGAGGCCGAGTTGGGGCGAAGGTGCTCGGGCTGGGCTGGCTCTGTCACGAGGTGAACGCGCGGCACGGGCGGGCCCGCAGGAGCGAGCGGGCACCGCCGTTATGCCCCTGGGCTTTGGGCGAGGGAGCCTGGACAACAAAGCTTGCTCTGATTGTTGTGGAGGGCTGGATCTCCTGGAGGTGCCTCCCTCTCTACTGAGGCCTCCGCGCCCGGGCTCTTCCTTGGGCCGTGACAATGGGGTGACAGGGCTGCCCTTCCCTGGCTGGGACAAGGTTCCTGTGGCACCCAGCCCTGCACAGGCTCCTGTCCAGCAGCTGGTGAGCCGGAGGGAAGCATCTGAGCGCGTGTGAGGCTGCCTAGGCATGTGGGGCGTTGTAGTGGCATCTAACTACAGCTGCCTGTAGTTCCACTTGATGTGACCCCTACACTGAGTGGATGCTTTTGGACTCGGCTGCCCAGTTCTTGGTATGGAATTGGAAACAGTCTTGTCCTTGGCTTTGTAGGGAGTAGGGGTAGCTTGGCACCTCCAGGACCCTGGTGTGCTAGGAATCCCATAGTTGGTGGTTGCAGCTGGCATTCAAAGCTTCCCTTTCCGTGCCTTCTTCATTTTCCTTTAAGAAGCTCCTGGCCACGACAAGGTGGAGCGAACAGCTGGCAGGGAACTTTCAGGCTCCTGTCTCTGCCTATAGCAAATGCTATGTATGGTGCAAGGGATCTATGGAGCTGTCTGAGGCTCCCACTGCAGGGGAAGCATCTCCAGGTCTGTGAGAAGTCATGTGCTGGGAAGAGCCTAAACAGGGTGATCTCCAGTCATCCCCACTGTTACAGTGCCAGTTTCATCCTGCTCCCAGCACTTTCTGGAGGCAGGATCTCTTACCTATCAGTGTTCACTTTAAAGAAAAAGAGGTTTCTAAAAAGCTGTTTTCCTTCTGCCTGACTGAACCTGGTCGGGGCTGTGCTGTGTGCAAATGACTGTCCGTCCGAGGTGCAGCATTGTCTGGAATCTTGTGTGCAGCCTTCCTGGAAGGGGTGGGAAGATGAAAGCACTTGATTCGTGGAGTGTGCTGGGCTTGCCTGAGCTGCCACAGAGGAGTGAGCCTCCTCCCTTCCGACTCGAAGGTCAGACCCTGATCTTTGTGGCTGAGCAGCCCTTGAGGCCATCCCTTCCCTAGAGATAGGTTGGAGTTAGATGAATGGTCCAGCTCATACCATGCAGCCAGTGTCTCTATCCCTGGATTGCTTCTCATCTCTCCCCTTCTCCAGCCTCTGGCACGGAGATAAGACCATGGTGTATTGTATTTGTGCTGGGGGTGGCTTTAGGACACCCAGAAAATAATAGCATAGCTTGGACCATGCCTGGAAGGCTGTTGGCTTCTCAAAATAGCTCACCAGCGTTTGCGACCTCAGGGAAGAGTGCTGGTTAAATCTCTTGGTTTCTCTTCCCAACAACCCCTCAGAACTGTCTCTCATTTACTGCTGGCAAAGACAGAGCCCTTTCCCAAGACTGCGGTGGTGCTGTCTCCAGGGAAGTACAGAGCTCTCCTCCTGACTCTGGAAACCCAGCATGATTGTTTTCTCTTATCCCTGCCCTGCTGACAGAGGAGCAAAACGGCAGAGCTGGTTGGGGCCATAAAAGGCAACAGGTGTTGCTTGGATGCAGTGACAAAACCCAAACCTGTTGGGTGATTCAGGCAACTCTTTCGTGTGTGAGACACAGGGCTTGGCCAGTGGAGGAGGTTGTCCTCTGGCACGGAGTGCAGGAATAGGAATGCGTCTCGGCATGAGGCTGTTGCAAAGGGGCTGGATTTACAGTCTCTTGACCAAAGTCCTCAAGTTTCCCAAGGTGGCCACGACCTTCTGTTTGCTTTTTATGTTCTGAGGAGGCTGGCTGGAGGGGGGGAAAGCTGTTTCTTGGAGTAATTTCTTGTGCTGGAAACTCCCAGCAGCAGACCGATGAGTCCGTCTGGCTCCTGCCTGTCTTGTGCTTGTTGCTAATCCGCCTTCCTTCCCACCCAGGGGTGCTGCTGGTGCAGCATTGCCTGCTGCTGGTTCAGCACAGGAGTGCCAGTCTGGTGGCTGCTGCACTCAGGGGCTGACCCGTGGGTTGATTTGCTCTGCACGTCCCTGTGTGACCTCAGTCTGTTGAGCAGGCTTTGGAGTGGCAGTGGGTGCTGCTCTCTGTGAGGAGGAAGTGAGTTTTCCCCAAGAGGGATAGATGCCACTTTGTCGCATGGTGCATAGGGATGAGATGAGGTGGCTCTGCTGGGTGTGGGGGCAAACAGGTGACTAAGCACAAGCTGCCAGGAAGGTGAACCTTTAACCAGGCTGCCCATCACCTCCATTCTTCCCTGCTTTGTCCAATCCCAAGCAGCTGCAGGTCAGAGATTGGCAGTGGGATGTCTGGTGTGCACAGGCGTTGGATAGAGGTGGGAATGATCAGCTTCCGTGGCAGCTTCCTCTGCCCTCAGGGAGGTGAGCATCCCTGCAAGAGGTGATGCCAGAACCAGTGGATGTCTGGGAGCTTGTCCCCACATTTCTAACCTTGTGCTGCATGTCCAGTGTAACTTTGTACTGCAAAGCTCTTGCCCTTGCAAAACTGTTTGTTCCAGGGGAACTGATCGAGGCTGACTACTTCCCCTACATGTTTGATTTCAATAGTTCATTGCCCTGGTGGGAGGGCAGGATTTGTTTTGTGAAACCACAGCCCTGACCTTTCAGCGTGGCAGGAGGTGGGGGTGGCTGTGGCGTGCTGGTAGGTGCATGGGCATCCTGGCTGGCGATGGTGCACAGCAAAGCAGTTTTGTTGGCGTACTTGTCCAGGCCAGGGGTGACTGGGCTCCCAGCACAGGCAGCAAAGGGTCTCAGCACATCAGGGTATGAGTGTGATGTGGGAGCAGCTCTCTGTAGCCTGGTCAGGATGGTGGTGCAGTCTGGGGAGTGCTGCTAAACACCTGCGGCTCCAGGGCTGGTGTCAGGGCATTCCTGCCAGGCCCGGCTGGGCTGAGTTCAGTGCTGGACTCGGGCCTCGCAGAGGGAGCAGGAGCTGCTACTGTGCCTTCTCCCCGGACCCGGCTGCTCCCGCTCCTGCTCTCTGGGCGTTGGCCCCAATTACACTGAACGCTGCTCAAAGTTCACCAGCTCCTGCTGCCTGACCCGTGGTGGGTCTGGGGAGCGTGGCAGCTTTATCTGCCTTTGCTGCTACCCTGGGAGCTGCCTGAGCAGCTGTGTGGGGGTCCAAAAGCAGCCAGGACATGGAGCAGCAGGCAGCAAGAGGAGCTGCTCACCCCTCTCCCTTGCAAGGCTTCTCTAAGGGCAGAAGCACCTCCTTGAATTGCTCTCCCCTCACCTTGTGCAGCCTTTGCTGCTGCAGATGCACATCCTGGGCAGGGGGGTGGGCACGCTCCCAGGAGTGAGATGGCCCAGTGTGGGAGTTGGGTAGCCTCAGAGTAGATGCATATGGAGAACTGACTTCGTGGCCAGAAGCAGGAAGGCGCCTTGCTGTCCTCAGCTGATGAGTTGTTCTCTCCTGGTGCTTAGGCTGCTCTCTTAAGGAGAGCTCCCAGCTGCTTCCCCACTGGTGTTCCCAGATGCTCTCCTGGCCCGGTAGGAAAGGGGAGATGGTGGTGCTGGGCAGCTCGTGCTTGTGGGTGGCTGCAGTGGGTGGGAGGGAGTATGTCGAACTGCAAAGACAAGTTTTTCCGACCTGAAGGGGTGGGTCACTGGTTGTGTTTGCATGGTGCTGGCAGGCCCCTTGCCCAGTGGAGTAACACATTCTTGGGAGCATGCTGCTGCATGCAGTGCTGCTTGCCATGCCTGGCTGTGGCTGCAGGCAGGTTCACTCAGCTCCAGGGGAGAGCTGTCACCCTGCTTCATGCTCACCAGGGTCTAACAGGGAGGAGGGGGGACAGCCTGGGGTGCTTCTGTAACAAATCTTCTCAGATGTGGGGAGGCTACCTCTGTAGCCCTCCTTCCTTTCCACTTTTCTTTGTCTGCTTTTACCTGCAGGAGGGAGCTCCCAGGGTCCTGCAACTCCCCTCCAGAACACACTGGTGTGGCAAGCCTACTCTCCCTTGATCTCTGCCCAATGTTTATCTCCAGCAGCTGTTTTGGGTGGAAAACCACTTCCCTTTGCTATTCTCCTAGTAGCAAGAGGAGCTGTCCTGGGCTGGGTCGGTGGATGGACATGGGGAACAAAGCTGCATCAGAGGTTCCATACCACGACAGAGACTTGTAACTTGGCTTCCTGGGGACATCACTGTACTGCCTCAGTGGGAACACCACAAAGTGTCTGATAGCCCCGATGGAGTTGTGCAGACAGGGTGTGTATGGCAGGAGGTGGAGAGTGGCAGTGCCACTCACTTGCAGATGTGCTGGAGTTCAGCATTAGTGCATCCTCAGCTCTGCAGAGAACAAGCATGGTGGGCACAGCCATGTCCTCATGTGGCTGGGAAGCAGCATCTTCTCTGCTTGTGAGATACTCCATCCCTGGCTAGGAAGGTGATACTGCTGTGGATGAGGAGCCCTTCTACGTGTTCTGTGGAGGCAGGATGCTTCCAGCAAGCTGGTCAGGCATCTGGTCTCCTGGGTGGACCATGCTGACCTCTTGGTTGGGACAGGCAAGCTGAGGCTGGGCTGGTGGTGGTGCCCATGCCTGGCACTCCTAGCATGGTTCCAGGGTGTCTGTAAGCAGGGTTAGGGGTGGTGGGGAGCAGCCCTTGGCAGGACTTTGTGTTTAGAAGTTTGCAGGAAAGGGAAGTCACGATGTCATCTCCTGTCTGACCAGGAAATGCAGGTTTCCTTCCCTTTGGCTCATGCAGGAGCTTGGGAAGCCTCTTCTCAGCAAGTGGATTGGAGGAGCAGTAGCCAGATTTGGCACCAGCGAATAATTTGGGGTGGGATGAAATTCGTCAGTCCTTTTGAGCACGGTCTGCCCTGTTGTCTCATTTGTCCCCTGCTGTATGAATGCTGGTTCATGCCAGCCCATGTGTGCAGCTTGCCTGGCCACAGGTACTAAGGGGACTTGGAGCACTGTGGGGCACTTGCTGTTAGCCTGTCGTAGCCCCCTTCCCTGCCCCGTGACGTGATTCACTCTCGGGCTCTTGTGTGATGCCTCTCCAGTGGCTTTCCTTCACCCATTCATTACCACTCTTGGCAGGGCCCTGAAGTCACGGCGGTGCGCAGACGCAGGCATGCGGTTGGAGAGCGGGGCACCTGATGAGGTCATGCCGAGTGGCGCTGGGGTTTTCAGCCCAGCCCTGCGTGACTCCTACTGTGACTCAGCCTGAACGGGGCCCTACCTGCTTGGGGAGTCTGGCCGGGGTGATGGGTGGGGGTGTGTGTCCTGCTCCCTCCGGCTGCCCCTGTGAGGGCAGCTTGGCTTAGTACCCCCTTGCCAGGCACTGCTTCACCACCCGTTTCCTCAGCCGGGGGAGGGGAGAGTTGTGTAGCTTTCCTGGCAGAGGTGAGGAGATCTTTTCTGTGTCTGGCAAGCCTGAGTCTCCCCTGGGGCAGGGACACCCTGTGTAGGGTTGGTGGGGTGGGTGGGGATCCCGGGATCTTGTGCTTCATGTCGTGGTCCCTTAGCGACTTGAGTGCGTGGAAGGTGGTGTGGTGCCAATCCCTGAGCCTTAGTGCAGTGGTTGGAGCAGAGGTTGGTCTGTGCTGTGGCTGAGCCCTGGGGCCCAGTCTGGCCACCGGTGTCGGAGAGGAAATGTTTTGTGCTTGAGGGCAGTCAGGAGCTAAATCTGCCGCCGGGACGAGGACCGAGGCGGCTTCGCCCTGCCTGCTGAGCCCTGGTCCCTTCCACACGGGCTCAGGGCAGCAGCTGCTGTGGTGCTGCAGCCTTGAATTTAAGTGAGGGGACTTTGCTCCCTGGGCTTTGCTGCAGCCGCTTATCTCGGCGGAGCCTGGCTGCTGTTTGCTTTCGCTGCGGGAGGGAGGCGGCGGAGTGGGAAAGTGCAGCCCGGCCATGGGTGGGGGAGAGGCGGGTGCAGGACAGGGGCACTGGTGGGCCTGGGGGCTGCACCGGCCTTCAGCACGCTGCGGGGCGCTCCGGCCGAGCCCTGTGGGCACTTGGAGGTGGCCACCGCCCCTTGGGCGCAGCTGGGAGCGGGGCGCTACCCGAGGTCCCGTTGGCTGCTTCTGGCCCGGGGTGTCGGAGCCGGGGTGGGGGGGGGTGCTGCCCACCCCTCGGCCCTGGAGCCGCGGCTGCCGAGCGCGGCCGGCCGGGGAATGCTTTGGCCCAGTTCCCGGAGCCCGGCGCTGGTGTTTGTTTGCTGCTCGCCCTGGTCTGGTGCTACTGTGACAGGAAGCGGGAACGCCGGGGGCAGCGGGGGGGACGTGCCTGTGAAATCCCTTTGTCCCTGCAGCGCTCAGCTGCGAATTCCCACAGCGAGGAGAGAGCCGCCTTTGTGCTGCGGGAGGCTCGGGCATCTGAATCCCCGCGGCCTGGGGCGGGGGGTGGGGCAGGGACCCCAGCCCCGCTGCTGTTCCCGGAGCGGGGGGACCCACGCAGCGGTACCCAGCGGGAGCGGGACTGTGGACGGTGCCCGGCTGGAGCCCTGCGGCGTTCCCGTCTTCCTGGGAGGGAGTCGGGGCCATCCCTGTCCTGTCCTTTCCGAAAGCGCTGCGCCGAGGTCTGTCGCTCTTCCCCCAGTCGGGGAGCCGCTGGTCCGGCAGCCTGGAGGCCTCCTCCGTGCTGCGTCCTGGCCGTGCTCAGAGCGGTCCCGTGGTGTGCCCAGCCGACAGCTGCCTACAGCGGGGTTGCCGGTGTACCGGCGGGATAGAGTGTAGCGGTGGGGCCCAATCGTGCTCCCTGCGGTCAGCCCCAGCTGCTCCCTTCCTCGCCCTTGGGGCCGTGACCAGCATCGATGAGGTGACCTCGGCTGGGCCAGGAACGGAGCTCTTCCCCCGGGAATCGCCCACCGCATTTCACAACCCCCAGCTGTGTCCGGACCCTTCGGGCTTGATCGGTATCATGCATTCTTGGGCCCCTTGCCCTTGATGGGGACACTCATGCTGCTTCCTTCCCTGCAGCCGGCAGCAGCCCCACCCGCCCTTATCTCTCGCTCCTCATCCTCCTGGGCTGGCTGCTCGCCTGCTCCCTTATAAGGTGCGAGTGCTGCCTGTCCCACTGCCATTTCTGCAGGTAACTCTGCTCTCCAGGGAGGCTTCCCCCTTCGTGGCCTTCATCCTGGCCCTGGGGATGACAGACGAGGTAGCTCAGGCAGTCGTCCTGCTGCCAGTTCAACCAGTTGGTTGTAATAGGCAGAGGTGAGAGGCTCCCTGCCTTCCGTTGCCCAAGGCAGCCACCCTGGCGCTTCATTTGCCCAGCTCTTGCTGGGGCTGGGCACCTGTGGCTCAGTACTCCTGAGGAAGGTGGGGCTGGGGAGGGTGGGTGCCCACAGGGGTGCCTGATCTGCCTGCAGGAACAGCCCTTTCCTGGCTGCCTGCCTGCCTGTCCAAAGTCCCTGTGCTCTGTCACCTGCCTCTGGGGAGAGCTATTCCTGGCAGGGTCGAGAAAGCAGCCACAGCCCTCTGCTCAGAATGGAGGATCCTGTACCCTAGAGAGGGTCTGGCAAGAAACAGGGAGCATGAGCAAGTGGCTTTCACAACCTAGCAGTGAGGACAGACGGTTAGGCAGGTGGGTCCTTCCCTGGCATGCTGTTTGGTAGTGGGAGGTGGCAGTGTGGGTACCTTCCAGTCTTGGGTGGTGGGAGAGGGACAGCCACAGCCAAAACTCTGCATTACCTGGGCAGGGATGTGGGAGCTGCTGTCTATCAACTGTCCTGCTTCCCTCAGGGCCTGAGGGGCGTCGTGCTCTCCTGAACTGATCATGGAAACAGATAAGGTGGGGATGAGCTTGGGCACACAAGCACTCTGCCTGATACCCAGCCTTGGCCAGCCTCAGTGCTTGCTGCCTAAGGCAGGTTGAGGGCTGAGGATTGACGTGTAAGTCTGGACTCAGTGCTCAAGGTGGTGGAAAGATGCCAAAGATGCTGGCTCATTTATTTTTCAGCTAATTGAGAGTGACCAGAAGCCTGTGGTGAATTAGCAGGGCTGTGATCCTGTGCAGAGCAAGCAAGTGTAGTGCCCCTGTGAGTGCTTGGACAATCGCAGGCTTGAATTATTGATGGAGTTTCTGTTTTTCCTAAGTGCATCGTGATAGGCAACTGGAACCAGGAGAATTTGTTGCTTCCTTTCTCGAGAGCAGGGATCTGGTGCTCAGAGTTGCTGGTGTGCACTTTAGAAGGGCAAACTGCCAGCAGCCTCTCCTCAGAGTCCCTACAGTTGATAAGGCACAGTAAACTATTCCAGCGGTGTTTTCTTGTAGAGTGGGGGAACTCTGTTGGAGCAGCTCTTTGAGGAGTGCATCCTTTCTTGTCAGCCTGGCTGGTAGGTCTGGCCTGGCAGCCCCAAGCTCCTGGTGTCTCTACAGAGGCTCAGCCAGCCTGGGTGATAGACTGAGCCCCTCCTGCCCCTCTGTTCACGCTGGTGGTGAGCAGCCAGCTGGAGGAGAGCTGCTTGGCTCATGCCTCTCAGCATCAAGGGTGCTGCGAGGGATGTCCAGACGCAGTGACAAACTTTGCCACCTGCTGAACGGGTGCTGGTGGGACACAAACGGTAAAGCTGTGAGGAGGGCTGGGACTCTGGAGCCAGTGAGTGTGATTCTGTCCCCTCTCAGTGCTGGCAGTGGGCTGTGGAGAGTGAGCACCTGGTGTGTCCCTTAGCAGGGAGCTAGGGCACAGCTGATGTGGCGGAGGTGGTTTCTGCCTTTGTAGGTGCTTGGTTGAACTTTGCCTCAAATCTGTGCCGAGGGAGCGGCCTGAGGTCTTTGGATCCCAAGAGCATTGGGTGATAGCTCTTGGGAGACTTGGGGCATGGAGTGGGGCTAGAGCAGGTCGTTGGAAAGACTTAAGCAGGGGTCTGTGCAGGAGATCCCCTGCACTGCAGTGGGTGCTGTCTGTCCAGCCTCCTGCCAGTGTCTTAGCTGCCAGATCTTGTCTCTCCTCTCTGGCCTCTGCTCTGTGATTCCCATCTGCCAGCTTGGTCTGAGCCTCAGGTTTAATCTTTCATGGCTAACAGGGAAGCATTCCTGGTGAGAGGAGCCTTCAAGGCTTCAACTCCATCCTCTGGCAGAGTATGGCTGCGCTTTAGACACTGGGAATTACTTTTGCAGGCAAAGGGTTTATTTTGTGGGAAGGCAGTCCTCTTGAGAAGCAGAAGTCAGGGGCTCTGGAGGAGTGTGCCATGTCAGAGCTCACCTCAGCAGAAGAGCTCTGGACGGTTTGGTGAGGTCTGAGGCTGCCTTTCTGGCTGCTGAGGATCAGAAGGGTTGTAGTGGGTACCCGTGGAGGGAAGCTCTGTGGGTGTGGATCAGCTTCTGGCTGCCTCCTTGCTGGTGAGGGGCTCTTCTTCAAAGGCACCACCGGTCTCTGGTGGACCTGATACGGCTTTTTGACCTTTAGGTGCAGCACAGGGTTGTGCTGGTGCCAGGAAATTGGGAGATGAGGCCAGAGGGATTTGAATGTAAAGCTTTCTAGGTAGCAGTGCTGATACCCGGGAGTCCCTCTTACTGACAGCTACCGGAAAGTGCTTCGGTCCTCCTGCCCTGGGGCAGAAGCTGCCCGGGGCTGTGCTTTGTCTTCAGGCTTTTTGTGTTGCCTTGAACCAAGCCAGCCGAAATATTTTTGGCTTGCTGGGGTTTTTAAGTAACGGGTGTGTCAGCAAGTGCCTCTCGCATGATGAAAAGGCTTTCATGCAGCCATCATCAAAGATGGTCAGGGTCTGGCTTCAGAAGAATGCTCTATAGTTGTATCTTCAGAGGCTGGGGAGGAGGAGGAGGAATGGGCTCCGAGTGATCCCTGGAATTTCACCCTTGCGGGATCTGGCATACTTGGCTTTGAGCTGTCACAAGCAGCTTGGGGCTGGCCTGATCAGGCTGGTAGCTGAGGCTCTCCTCTTCCCTCCTCTCCCTCTTTTGCTTTGGTAGGCGGTGAGGGGCTGCACTGTGTCCAGGAAGCCCCTGTCCTTGAAATGCTGGCATGTGAGCCATGACACAAGGGATGTGAAACAAAGGCCTCGGGCTAGGGGGGTGTGTAGCTGTTTGGGTTTGTGTGAGCCTGCTTAGGGGAGCGGCTGCCCTCCAGCCTAGGGTGGCGGTGGGGATGGGGCCGGTGTGTGTCTGAGCTGGGGTTGGCGCTTGCTGGCCTTCGGGGACATGGTGCTGCCTCTGTCATTGTGCCTTTAATCCCACATGACTGGAATGAGCATGGAGGGAGGTGGTGTGTCCAGATGGTGGAGGCTACAGGAGATGGGAGAACCCCCTGGGCAGCGTGTGCCCTGTTCTACTGGCACTTCTTGCCCACCTTTGTGCTGCCGTTTGGAGCAGGAGTGGCAACAGTGCATGCAGGACAGGCTCCAGACACTGAGAGTCACTGCCCTGCTGCTTAACACGACCTGATCCTATGCAGAGCCCCTCAGGTGGCTACTCTTGGTGGGTCTGTGGAGCCATGGGCTTCAGCCAGCCTGAGACCTTCAGCCCAGCCCCTCTCTGGCTGCCCTGGTGTGACAGGCTCCCTGACAACCTTTCAGCTGCCTCCTCACTTTCAGGCTTTCTACTATGACCTGGTGGCTGAAAGGGAAGAGGGGAGCCTGAGTCACCACACCACCTACCTGGGCTAGAGGGGTATTGGCGAGTGTGAAGGGACAGGGAGACCTGGCAGTTGAGGGATCTGCCCTGTACCTTCCCCCTGCTGTTGTGTTTATTCCCTGTGGAAGGGACAGGAAGGAAACAGCCTCTGGCTGCTCTGGCCCCTTATCTGAGGCCCTCGACTGCCCTTCGAGTTTCATTGTTAGCTTCCACATTCTCCAGCCACCTTCCCAGGAGACATGTGGAGGTGGGGACCGGGGCTGAGTGGCCGTTGATGGCTATGCCAGGCCTGCCCAGCAGCCATGCAGGGCTGGAGGAATCTGCTGGGGTTGCTGCCACCTCCACACAAACCTTCCTGGGCTGTGGTCCCTGCTCAGCAGTGAGGCTGTTTGCAAGTCTCTCCTCGGAGCCAGCATACCGACCCCATGCACCCTGAAAATCTGCCTCTTCTGTGTAGAGATGGTCAAGGGCAGGCTGAAGAGCTGGTACATAGCAGCAGAGGTACCTGAGCACAGTCATGTCATGGAGGGTCCCTCTCTGTGGCAGATGTTTCCCTTTTTAAAAGGGCTTGGTGAAATACTGCTCTAGAAATAACTTGCAGCAAGCCAGTGGGACTTCTGGGTGGGGTTTTGGATGTTCCTGTTGTGTAGGGTGTCTGGGTGGTGGGACCATCCCCTGACCCTGGGTATATGGTAAGATGCCACCCCCTTCTAGGGGGAGAGGGCCTGGGTTTGTGCCCAGACTGCCTTCCTCCAGCAAATGCCCTGCAGCAGGACTTGTGGAGTTGTGCCTTGCCACCTGCTCTGAGTCTCATGAACTGGTCATGAGCTTCAGTGAGTGCCAGAAGGCAGAGAGTCTGGGTCCCTGGCAGAAGGGGGCGGATGCTCACCAAAGATGGGGAGTGTTTGGCTGTGGGGTGAGGGTTAGGATTTGTCAGCAGTGCTCTGGGATGTACCAAACCTCTCCTTCAGAGAGTCTCTGTTGCAAATCCATGGGGCAGGTGAGACCTCGAAGCAGCAAGGGCCAGAGCAGTCCTGCATTTCCATACAAGGCTCGGGCAGTCAATCTGTTGGAAAAAGCCTTAGGGCATACCTCCTGCAAGGTGGGAGGAGTAGAAGGCTGCCTGCATGAGCCAGGAGTCATGTCTGGAAGACTCCAAAAGCCTACTTGAGCTCCTGAGTCAAGCTTGGTGGGCTGCATTCCTCCTGGGGTGCAGACTGACCCATGTTTGGCTGGGGCAGGGCACTGGAATGGGTGTGCCTGTGCCATGGCTTCATCTCTTGCTAGGCACCACATGGGCACAAGTGGAAGAGCTGGATTTTTTTTTTTTTTAAGGCAGATTACAGGGTGGTGATGACCAGATGTTCAAACATGCTGTGGGCGACCTCCAAAGCACTTGGAAAAAATCAGCTCTGCTGCTCTGGCCTCAGTCATGGTGCTGCCTCTCTCTGGGGGAGGTGTGGACTCGTTGGGAGTCAGGGAGGCATGTCAGGAGGTGTTTGGTGTGAATACACTTGAGATAACACGGGAAGTAAACCGAACCCCACTGCCTTGAGCTCTTCTGAACCAGTGTTTACTGGAGGGGCAGGGCTGCCAGGAAGCATGGGGCTGTGGAAGACAGAATGGGACAGGGCTCTGGAGGGGCCAGGGGTCCCTGCCATGCTCTCACTCCTAGGTTGCTGTTCCAGCTGCACCAGCGTGGTGGCACTGGGGGAGTGGGCAGAGTTGATGCTGAAGACCGTGGGAAAGCAGTTTTGGTGCTGGCTGCCTGGCTCAAACGAGTCCCCACATGCCTGCCAGGACTGCACTGGTTTGGGAACACCTCTGCCGGGCTTGCTGGGACTCGGCTGGGCTGTGTTAGGGGTGGAGTGCTCAGCCCTTGCCACTCCTCTCCACCTGTGCTGTTCCTCTAGCTCTCCTGTCAGCGAGGAGCAGTTGGAGATGCTTGGGACCTCCATGGAGCTGGGGGCTGCTGTGGGAAGCAGCACTGTTTGCCACCCCACTGGCCCTCCAGATGCTGCCCTGTCCCTCAAGAGGAACCCATTTCCCCAGTTCATTGCCTGCCCTGCCTCCTAATTGTGATTTTTGACCTCCTCTCCCGCTGTCTCTGCAGCTCTCTTCCCTCCTGCTTCCTCACTGTGGTGGCTGGGCTATTTCTCCCATGACTCTCTGCGTCTAGACCTGGCTGTCCTGTGCCTTTGCCAATCAAACCTGAACTTCCTCCTCTACCAGGTCTGTATGGAATGATAATTGCCTTTCTTGACAAAAATGTTGATGATTGTGTGCTGCTTTGCTGTTCTGCTTTGGGAAGGGATGTTTGAGGGTCCAAACCAACGCCTGTCCTTAGGTCTGTGGGCTAAGGACCTTCTGGGTTGCTGCAGCTTTGAGAGCCCTGGTGAGAACCTGGAGGGTCGTAACTTTTGGCAGCAAAGGGTCTTATGGAGACTTCTTAAAGAGGGTCCTGTCCTACTTCATCCACTTTCCTAGGTAGAAAGGAATTGTGGATGTCTCTCAAGCCCTTACCACAGTGGGAAGGAGGGAGCAGATAAGTGTCTCAGCCCTCCCCTGGAGGACATGATGGGGTGTAGGTCACTTCTGCAGGAGTGTCTCCAGTTCTGACCCTGGGACATGCCCATCCCTGCTGCCACTGACTGCAGGCAGCTTTTCCTTGGCAGGGTGGGATTTCTGGAAGCCTGTCGAGGGCCCTCTTCTGAGCCTGGCTCAACCCCAGCTTCTTGGTGTGATGGGTGAGGGCTTTCTGCCCCTGAAGTACCACTTCCCCAAGCTTAAATGCTGGGGCAAAGAGCCTCTGAGTCCTGCCTGGAGCTCTGCTGCTCTGAGACTCTTGCCAGCTCTCTGGTGGTGGGTGGGAATGGGTGTTAATGTCATCAGGTAACTTATTTTTCATGTTCTGAGAATCTGTCTTAATGAAATCAGTCTCTTCTGACCGCTCTTCTCTCCTCCTTTCCTCCCCCAAATCACATGTAGTGAAGAGAGGGGGCTCCTGCCCTCCTGGGTCACTTACCTTCCCCTCACCTTGACACCAAGCCACACCTCTGCTTGTGCCTCCCGGTGCCCTCCGCCCCTGCCCTGCCCGTCCTGGGCACCCATCACCCATGGACGACTCGGAGGTGGAGTCGACCGCCAGCATCCTTGCCTCTGTCAAGGAGCAGGAGGCACAGTTCGAGAAGCTGACGCGGGCGCTGGAGGAGGAACGGCGCCATGTCTCAGCCCAGCTGGAGCGAGTCCGCGTCTCCCCGCAGGACGCCGGCCCGGGCTTGGCCAACGGCACGCTCACCCGGCGGCACCAGGTAAAACGCCTCCTGGGCAGAGCTGGGTGCGGAGGCTCCCAGAGGACCGCTCCCTCTCAGTCCTGCCACGGTGGGGGCAGCCCCGGGCTCAGCTCTCTTCCTTTGCACCTCTGGGTATGCGAGGTGGAGGAGAGCTGCGCTGGTCTCAATGCTGGTGGTGTTGATGGTGATCTGGGGCCAGCCTGCCTCGGCAGCCAGAGTCTTCCTGGGAGAAGGAGCCTGTCTGGAGGGTCTTGCTACTGGTCAGCTCTGGTCTGATGTGTGAGGTTGGATACGGGCTGTACTTGGTACCTGAGCGTCTTTGCTCCCCATGCCTCTACACTGCTTGGAAGGTGGCCAGAATGCAGTGGTTGGTGTGTAGCTGTCAGGAAGTTTGTGTCTTTGCCTCATGCCAGTAGGCAAGTCCCTGGATTCCCTGCCTCTCCCCTAAAACAGCCAAACCAGGGCTGGGAGAGATCTTCCTTCCCCATAGGACTGAAAATGTGGTTTCATCTGTCTTGACTTGAGGTCTCTCTTCAGTTCTTGCTTCCCCAGGTTCTGTTTTGGGGAAGGGTGCTTGGAGGGCTGTTGTGCAGGAGGCTGGTGCCTTTCCAGCTATGGGAGGTGGTGGTGCTAGGAGAGAGCTGGGTCAGAGGAAGGAGGGGGTAAGCAGAGCAGTCCAACAGCAGGACCCTGCATTCAGCCACTGAGCACCCACAGTGTTCCCTCACAGTCTGGTGGGGGGTTGCTGGCAGCTCTTGCATCAGATAACGTAGAAGGTCTCTAGAGCTGTGCAGGGGAGCAGGCAAAGGTCTCAGCCCTTCCATCAGGAGCATGTCAGCACCATGGGAGAGCTGGGATGTCTGGAGGGGGATGAATGATGTGTGCTCCAGCTCTTCCCTGGGCTGGGATGAGAGGTGGTTTGCTGTGTTGCACAGAACCCCGAGGAGTGTGCTGCTCTCCTGGGAGTAACATGTGGGATGTCTGTCAGATGGCAGAGATGACCTCCTCGGAGCTGTGGGTATGTGGAGTTCTGGCAGTGGGAGATCACTTTGTGATGCTGTGTGTTTCAGAACGGCCGTTTCTTGGGCGATGCTGACCTGGAAAGGCAGAAATACTCAGATCTGAAGCTCAACGGGCCGCAGGTAAGGAGACCTGGGCCCTCTGGCTGTGGGCAGCCTGCTGACTGGGTTGGGTGTGCAGAGGGAGGGCTCATGTGGCTGACCCAGCTTGAGGGGGACTTTGAGTGTGGGGTGGTTGTACCCCGTCCCATGCAAGAGGCTGTTTGGGCTCCTGGAGAGGTGAGATCTTTTGGCTGTCTGACTCTGGGGAGGCCCATGTCATGGTGGAAGGCTGACTGCCTGTCCCTTGCTCCCCTCAGGACCACAGCCACCTCTTGTACAGCACAATCCCCAGGATGCAGGACCCAGGCCAGATTGTGGAGGAGACCTACACCATGGAGGAGGACCCAGAGGGAGCCATGTCGGTTGTGTCTGTGGAGACCTCAGATGATGGAACAACTAGGCGTACAGAGACCACGGTACAGGCCTGGGGGAGCGTGGAGGGATGGGACACTGATGGGCTGGGGTGCTGCAGCCATGATGTCTGTCATCTGTGAGCTGAAACAGGGTGTGAAATCTGCCTGGAATAAGCTGCTGGGCTGAAAGGGGAATCTGGAGTGTACTGGATTTCCTGATGGGCATCTGTCCTGCATCTGTTCCTCTAGGTGAAGAAAGTGGTGAAGACTATGACCACCCGGACAGTGCAGCAGGTGCCGATGGGGCCTGATGGGTTGCCTTTGGAAACCTCCCCTGTCACCAGCAACTACGTCCAGACCATGGACAGGAACTTCCGCAAGAACGGCAATGGTGGCCCTGGCGGCTACCTGGGCCAGCCGGGCACGGCCACCCTCCCCCGTAACTACCACTACCCCGATGGCTACAGCCGCCCCTACGAGGACGGCTACCCGAGCAGCGACCACAGCTACGGCAGCCTGTCCCGCGTCACCCGCATCGACGAGCGCTACCGCCCCTCCATGGACACCTACCGGGCCCCCAGCCGCCAGGACATCTACGGCCCCCAGCCGCAGGTGCGTGTCGGGGGCAGCAACATGGACCTCAACCACTTCCACCCTGAGCCATACGGCCTGGAGGATGACCAGCGCAGCGTGGGCTTCGAAGACGTGGACTACGGGCTTATGTCTGACTATGGCACGGCCAGGCGGGCGGGGACCCCGTCTGACCCTCGGCGACGGCTCAGGTAGGCAGTGGGAGGTTCCGGGGTGGCTGCGGATTCCCTTCGGCTTCACCCTCCTCAGGGGGAGGAGCAAGGCAGAGACAGTGCCGTGAGCTGAGTCACATGCGGCTCATGCAGGAGAAAAGCTGCATCCGCTTCTAATTGTCTACTTAATTGGTGGTTAAAACTCGGTGCTAATTGAGCAGGTCGTCCTGCAGCAAGGAGTTCCACCGGGAAGTTGAATGTAGCTCCGGGCCCTTCCCTCTTGGTGCGACCCCTTCAGGCTCCTCTGTGCCCTGGCCTGGCTTGCCATGCCCAATGGAAGCTGTCTGGTGTGGGGCATGCAGCAACCTAGTCTGCAGCAGCAGCTGCACCATCAGCTGAGCTGAGAGCAGCCTCGGGGTGGTGCTCAGACCAGGGCTGGGGTGAGCAAGGCTCAGCCCTGAGGTGCCCTGGGGAGTGTTCCTGCAGCAGGGCCCAGCCCTGTGTAGGGAAGGGCAGGAGAAGCTGCTCAACCTGTTTGGCAGTAGCAGCTTCTCCCCCTCGCTTGTATGTGGGCAATGGTGGCTCCTCCAACTTGACTGTTCAGCAGCTGCCCCACTAGGCTGTGGCCACCTTTTAGCAGCCAGAATGGTGGCTTGGTGACTTCTTAACTACCTGGCCAGGTGTGTGGCTGGGCATGGCTGGGCATTCTGGGGTGTTGTGTGCTTGAGGAAATGACTCCTACAGGCTGGTGTCTTCTGCCAGCTGTGTGTCTTCCACAAAGGCTGCTGCCTGCTTAAACCTCTCAGCCTGCTTCACTTGCTGCCTGAGCTGTCGGTGGGGTTTGGGAAGGTGCTGGAAGGCTGCTTGAAGGGTGGCAAGGTAGGACTGGAGTGAGGGGCTGAGCTGTGTCAGCAGACTAGGGCAGATGTGCGTCGCCTGGGTTAGAGTGCAACAGATAAGGATGAGCACAGGTTTCTTAGGGGCAGGAAGGGAGAGACTGGGGAAAAGGAGGCTCCTGTCAGCCACTGCCAGAGATGGGCCCACGTGCTGTTGGATCCAGGTAGCTCCTTGCTGCTGAAGGAACTGAAGGAGGAGCTTTGTCCTTTGGGCTTGTGCCAGCACAAGTGTTCCTGCTGCTGTGCTGAACCAGTCAGGGCAGTTGTTCTCCCGGATTGATTTCCCTGTCCCGCCTCACCTTGTGGGACTTGTGCTGGCTTGGGGAGGTCAGGCCTCTGCCTCCTGCCCCAGCGTGAGGAGCCTGTCAGCAGCCTGAGTCCATGGCCCTTGATGAGCTGCTTGGGCAGAAGGGGTTAAGTCAGACCAGCTTGGGCCTGTGAAAGGACTGAAGGCCAGCCAAGATAGAAAGCTGTGGCTTGCCAGACCCCTCTCTGCAGGACCTGGTCTGGATTGCTTGTCCTTTGGAACCACAAGCTCTCTCTACTGGGCTGAATGGTGTGTGTGTTCTTTTTGCCCTTCCTGTTGCTGCAGAATGTAAGTTACATGGGCTGTATGCAGGAGCTGCAGCCACATGAGAGACCTGTGAACTTGGGACACAACAGAGAGAGGTGGTCACACTTCCAGGCCTGGCCAAGGAGCAGCCCTGGTGGAGATGTCACCTTGTCCTGCAGGGATGGTGCAGGGTATGGAAGAATGGGTTGGTGCAGCCTGTGAGCATGCTCTCTCTCCCCAGGCAGGCCAGTAAAGATTGCAGCAATCTGTGGAATCCAGGCACTGTTGAGCTTGGCTTGTCCCTTGCCTTCTCAGTTACCATCCTCACGCAGCAGAATGGCTGGCAGGAACGGGAAGGGGCAGGATCAGCATCCCCCCCCCGCTCAGATGTTTGTCTTGAGCAGGGGCCTGGCTGTTAATGGCTTTCTTCGCGGGGGTGGGGGGGGCAGCTTGCCAGGCACACCTCGAGCTGAGAGAGGCTGTGCGAGCTGCCTGCTGTGGCCAGCCCTTTCTGCTAGGGCTCTTCCCTGAGCTCCCTCTTGCAGGGGAAGAGGGGGTTCAGTAATGCAGGATACTGCTTCCTGTTCCTTTGCCCCCCTGGAAGGGCAGGGATCAGCACTTAATGACCCTTGCACTAGGCAGCAGCTCCCTTCTAGGGCGCATGCGTCCCGGTGTGGGAATGTGGTCAGCTGCTGGCTGTGGTGACCAGCGTCAGGTGGCTTGTTTGCAGCACTGGCACACAGCTGCTTTGTCTTGTTGCAAGGGTGGTGCCAGTGGCACAGTGCACCCAGCGCTGTGCCCTGCAGCAGCAGGGAGCGAGTCCCCAGAGCTGCTGGGCTTTTTGACATCTTAATAGCCTGGCCATGTTGCAAGTGGCACGTTTCCTTGTGAGGATGTGCTAGCAGTCAGCCTCACAGCCCACTGCAACCCTCTGCCATGGCATGGGTGGGCAGCTCTGCAGCAGCACCCAAAGGGAGCTGTGTCTGCCACCTGGAGATGGTGGTTAGGGAACGAAGCTGATGAGGGGCCTGGAGCACAGCCCTGTGAGGAGAGGCTGAGGGAGCTGGGGGTGTACAGCCTGCAGAAGAGGAGGCTCAGGGCAGACCTCACTGCTCTCTGCACCTACCTGAAGGGAGGTTGTAGCCAGGTGGGGTTGGTCTCTTCTGCCAGGCACCCAACAACAGAACAAGGGGACACAGCCTCAAGCTGTGCCAGGGGAGGTCTAGGCTGGATGTTAGGACGAAGTTCCTGCCAGAGAGAGTGATTGGCATTGGAATGGGCTGCCCAGGGAGGTGGTGGAGTTGCTGTCCCCAGAGGTGTTGAAGAAAATCCCGGATGGGGCACTTAGTGCCATGGTCTGGTTGATTGGCTAGGGCTGGGTGCTAGGTTGGGCTGGACGAGCTTGGAGGTCTCTTCCAACCTGGTTGATTCTATTCTATGGTGGTTTCTGCAAGTCCCTTAGCAGAGGCTGTAAGGGAAGCAGTGGTGTCAGAAGCAGAATGTGCTCCTGTTCTTTGTCACAATCTTCCTTGCTTGCTTGAGAGCAGGGAACTGCCTGCATCTCCTTCAGGAGATTTGAAAGAGGCTGACTGCTCCCTGTGATGCAGGTGCAGGTGATGCAGATGAGAGGATGTTACCTTATCTTGGACCATGGTTGTGTCCCCAGTGCCCTGGCATAGCAAGGGTGACAACAGCAGTCATGCCTCTCCATTTAAGTGCCAAGTGCTCTCCCATCCCCTTCTGTTGGAAATCCCTGGATTCCTCTGTCTGGGTGGGGGAAGGATTATATTGGCAGTGACTATGAAAACAGGGTGAGAATTCTGGGGCTTTGTGGTGTACGCTCTGGGGGTGTTAAATGTCACCTTGGTCTAGAGGTCTGGTTGCACTTCCTTTCATCATCTGTATGCCTCCTGGAGCTCATCCCCAGTACTGCTAGGTCCATGGGTGACCCCTTAGGTAGGGCGGAGGGTGCAGGACTGCACCTTTCCTTGTGCCTGAGCTGGGTGCAGTGAGATTGAGCCCTGGAGCCTGCCTGTCCTGTGGACAACGGTGCCACTTGTCTGCCATCCATCATCTGTAGGCAGAAGTTTGAGCTTTTGTCCTGGGTAGTCTTTGTTCTGACCATGATGCTCAGGCAGGGGCTCTGTGTGGCAGCAGCTGGCATGTCCTGGGCTGTTGCAAGGCAGCTGGGGTGACAGGTGCACTGTTAGGTGGAGCAGAGATTTGGGGGACCTGACCACGGACTCTGGGCACCTGCTGTGCCCAGGCAGAGCTGGCAGCGCTGGGCTGAGGGCCCAGAAAGCTGCGGGCTGTGGTGTGAACTTGCCCCCTAGTGGCTGCAGCTCAGATGGCATCTGTGCCCCAGGGCTGGCTCCTGCCTCCGAGGTTACATGGGGACCGGCATCCAGCCTCTGACCCACAGCCGCTGGGTGGGAAGGGGCTGGAGTAACTGTCGGGCCTGCCCCCTCCTGGAAACAAGGGCCTGGACTCTGCTGGCACGTCCTTGGGGAGCAGGAGGGTGCCTCAGCACTGTTTTGCTGCCTGGCCCCATCCCTTGCTGGGATCCTTCCTGCTGCACTCGGCAGGGTCAGGGCGACTGCAGAGTGTCTGCTTCAGCCCATCTGTGGGTTGGTTGGTGGAGCACAGCATCCTCCTGTGTCTGGGGCTGGTGCTGATGCCTGCTGTCTGTCTCCCCTTCTAGGAGTTATGAGGACATGCTGGTGGACGAAGTGGCCCCTGACCGGTACTACTGGGCCCCTCTGGCTCAGCACGAGCGAGGCAGCTTGGCCAGCCTGGACAGCCTGCGGAAGGGTGGCCCAGCCCCGGGCAACTGGCGCCAGCCGGAGCTGCCAGAGGTGATCGCCATGCTCAGCTTCCGCCTGGACACCGTCAAGTTCAACGCCGCTGCCTACCTGCAGCACCTCTGCTACCAGAACGACAAGGTGAAGACAGAGGTGCGCAAGCTGAAAGGCATCCCCGTGCTGGTGGGATTGCTGGACCACCCTAAGAAGGAGGTGCACTACGGTGCCTGTGGAGCCCTCAAGAACATCTCCTTTGGCAAGGACCAAGACAACAAGATTGCCATCAAGAACTGCGACGGGGTACCCGCTCTGGTGCGCCTGCTGCGGAAGGCCAGCGACATGGACCTCACGGAGGTCATCACAGGTAGAGGTTCCGGGCAGGAAAGGAGAGGCTAAATCCGTTGAGTGCACAGGGAGGGGTTTTAAGCCCACAGGATCTGACTGATGGCAGCTCCTGCTTGTGGCATTGCAGGAACACTGTGGAACCTGTCCTCCCACGACTCCATCAAGATGGCCATCGTGGATCATGCACTACATGCTCTGACTGATGAGGTCATCATTCCCCGCTCAGGCTGGGAGCGGGAGCCCAACGAGGACTCCAAACCACGCCACATCGAGTGGGAGTCAGTGCTCACCAACACTGCTGGCTGCCTTAGGTATGGGGGAGGGGTCTGCCAGCTATGGGGCTGCTGCAGCGCTCCACCTTGGCTGTTCCTGGCAACTTTCTGGGACTGCCAAAGGAGATTTGTGGAGGAGCTGCTGTCCTCTAGTGATGCAGGCCATGATTCTGGAGGAGCTTTTCTTAGTGGAGGGATGCTGTGGGATCTTACCTGTTTTGAGCTCTGCAGGGCGTGGGCTGCTCCTCATCTGTCTGTCCCATGACTGTCCTCTCCTGCCTGTCAGGAACGTGAGCTCAGAGCGGAGCGAGGCCCGTCGGAAGCTGAGGGAGTGTGATGGGCTGGTGGATGCCCTGATCTACATTGTCCAGTCTGAGATTGGCCAGAAGGACTCAGACAGCAAGGTACCACAGCGGGGGCTTGTCAGGGCACATGTAGAGCTCTGCCCTTGTCAGCTAGCTCTAGTAGTGCTCTGCTGTTCATGGTGGCTCAAGCTGCTTTCATCCCAGGATGGGCAAAGAATGGACAAGGGGAACCTTCAGCAAGGGGGGGGTTTGCTCTGATAGGACTAGGTTGGAAAAACCCAGTCTAGGTTCATGCCTTTCTACGGTCTCTGCTTGGGAAGAGAGCCTGTATGGAGTGTGAGCAGGGTGCTGCCTGACCAGGAGGTGCTTGGTAATCAGCCCGCAGCTTGCAGGAGGAATGTTGGCCCTCCAGCAGGGCTCTGCTAGTGTCACTTACCCCCATGCTGGTGCCCCTGGCTCAGGATTCCTGATGCACCTGGACAAGGCATTGGTTTGAGTTTTCCTTGATCCTTTCCTTAGACCTTTTATGTATATGGCAGAGATTTTTGTCCCAGCAGAGTATGAATTCATGCCTGCTTTAAGATGGGAGGTGTGTTCCAACTCTACCTGAGACTGAGCTGTGTATCTCCCTGGTCCCCAGATCAGCCCCCCGTGGCCTGGCTGTAGGTTGCAGGCCCTCAGTGAGAGATGTGGGATGCATGTGTGCCTGCTCCAAGACAGACTCTCTGAATTTCTCTCTAGCTGGTGGAGAACTGTGTGTGTCTGCTGAGAAACTTGTCCTACCAAGTCCACCGCGAGATCCCCCATGCTGAACGCTACCAGGAGACACCTCTGGTCCCTGCCAACAATGCTGGGCCCCACCCTGCAGGCTGCTTTGGCACCAAGAAGGGCAAAGGTTTGTTTGCTGGCAGCAGCATGGAGGGAGATGGGATCAAGACAGATCTACTACATTGGAGTTTTGAGGGTGGTCTGGGGTCTCTGCTCCTACTCTGGCATCTGTGTGAAGGCTACACTGCAGCTTTCTCTGGGGGTGTTGTGGTCTGTGCCTTCTCTGGCTTTGGGAACTGCTTGGCTTACCCAGAGCATTTGTCACAAGCTAATGGTGGGTTTCTGTGGTGGGATGGTGATCGATAGATGTCCTCTAACTCCACACCTTCCCTTTTCTCCTGTGTTGCCCCTTCCCTTTGCTTTCTTGCCAAATGATCTGCCCCATGATGCTGTCGGCACTTCTCCTCCTGCCTCCCCTCTCTCCTGTCCTCTTCTCCGCTTCGCCAATAGACGAGTGGTTCTCCAGAGGTGAGTGTGCTCTTGGTTTTAATTCCTCCATGGTTTGGTTTGGTGCTCTCTCTCTCTAGCTCTTTGTCATCCCCTCTAGCTGGGCACATATTGCCTGCGGTGTGGCTACTGCCTTTGACATCCCCCTACTGGGACATGCTGGTGGCTTAGCTTCAGCTCATCTCTCTGGGCTTGTTACTCTAGCAAGTGGCAAAGAGCTGTTGGGCTGAGGTGAGTGGAGAGAGGAGATTTCTTACACCTCCCTGCTTGCCCTTTGAAGGTAAAAAGCTCCCAGAAGAGTCTGGTGCTGATGCAGTGGATTTTCCCAAAAGGACAACTCCAGCCAAAGGTATGTTCTTCAGTGCTTGCACAGGGCTTGGCCTGCAGGATTTCTCTTCCCCAGGCAGTGCAGGAGATGGAGCAAGTAATGTGGATTTCCCATGGAAGTGAGCCTCTCAAGTGGGTAGAGAGCTTATTTGGAGGAGGTGTGTTCCTGGCTGCCCAAGTGCCTGTTAGCTCTGCCATAGGCAGGTGTGAGGACACTTGGAGGAGGTCAGCACTGCCTCCAGATGGGATCCCTGTGCCTCCAGTGGGAACGATTGGTCTGTGGACTGAGAGACAGCCCTAGGAAGGCTCAGCCCCTCTGACTCAGAGGGTCTCAGACAGTTGTCCTCTTGCTTGCTTTCCTGAGTGTGAGGAGCAGGCAGGATTTAAAGCCAGAAGCCCCTGCCTTTTGTTCTCCCACATAAGCACGCAGAAAGGTTAATCCCAGAAGCCTCTGAGTACACCTAAAAGTCTGTGAATCGTGTCCCTTCTCTGTCTGGCCAAGCAGCTGGCATTAGTCTAGGACTCCTTCATCTACTTCTGCCCCAAAATGCCCTGTGGTTCCTGGCAGGACTCTGATGCTCCCATGAGTATGAAGAGTTAAGCTAGAAGTATCACAAAGGAACTTAAGATGGACCTGACCTTGTGAGCAGCTCAAATATGCAGTGGTGGTTCCTCAGGCTGATCCAGGCTGTGGGAAGAATCAGCAGCTGTCTCTGATGGAGGCCTGAGAAATCATCTGCTCTGTCTTTTGGGTGCTAGGATATGCCTCACCACAGCTGAGGACAGAGAACAAGATGGAAAACTTAGCCTCACAGCTGTAAACTGCAATCTTACTGCTGCTTTAGGAGCTGCTTTGGGCATGCATTTCCATAGAAGAGTTAATCCTTGAAGGCCTGATCTCTGCCTGCTTGCTAGGGTAGTAGAGGGCAGGAGACCTGGTGCCTTCAGCCTCTCAGGATGAGCTGAAGTCAAACTTCAGCATGGCATTGTTGGCCACTTGCTTGGGGTGCTTCCCTTTCCTCCTGCTGAGGATGTGGGCTGAGCCTTTTGCCACCACAGCACTGGCTGCCAAATTTGCTGCCCACTGCATACCTTGGCTGGGTTGGGTACTGCTCAGCCCCAGGTGCTGTACTGAAGCTGAGGTCTCCTTGCTGATGGCAGCAATGCAACAGCCATGGCACTCCTGATAGGGGCTGGTGCTGAGGGTTCTGCTCCTGTGTGACAGCCTGACCCCCTCTGTATGAAGGATGCAGCCTCTAGAGGGGCAGTTAGCCCAGCAGTGTCTGCCCAGCAGTGCTCCTTTGAATTAGATGCCAGCAGAGCCCTTGAGTAAGTCCTTCCAACCTATCCTGCAGGCTATGAGCTCCTCTTCCAGCCAGAAGTGGTCCGGATATACATCTCCCTTCTGAAGGAAAGCAAGACTCCAGCCATCCTTGAGGCTTCAGCAGGAGCCATTCAGAACCTGTGTGCTGGCAGCTGGACGGTGAGTGCCTCAGAGCTGGCTATGTCCACATTCATCTATTTTGCTGAGAAGGGGACTTTGAGGAGCAGGCAATGCTGCCCTTGGGATGCCAGCAGAGCTGTGGATGGCCAAGGCTCTGCTGTTTCAGGCTGTCACTGCATCAGTGACTCACTGCCCAAGATACTGTTCAGGTGTGGATCAGGTCTCTCCTGTGCTGTTAGGGGCCCTGTACTTCCTGCCAGCTATGTTCCCAAGGGTGGCCTGGCTGTGTCCTTGCCTGCAGCTGGCTGCCTGCCCTTCCTCCCCTTCTGGAATCTGAGAGAAGGGGATGGAGATTTGGGGCTGCTCTACAGCCCTTGACCTGCATTCACTTTTTGTACCTGTGGGAAGACCACCTGGGGAATGTTACTTGCCTGGCCTGCAGGGAGGCCTCGGGGCAGGAATGGGCCCTTTGCAGCCTGGCCCACTGTGGGTGAAGCCAGGAAGGCTCAGTTCCCAAAGCAAGGGTAGAGGTGGCAAGGCTCAGAGCAGCATGCCCAGGAGCGGGAGGGAGTGAGCCTGCCCCGGTGCCAGCGTGGTGCTTTGCCCTGCAGTATGGCCGCTGCATCCGCTCAGCGCTGCGCCAGGAGAAAGGGCTCTCTGCCATCGCCGACCTGCTGACCCACGACAGCGAGCGCGTGGTGAAGGCTGCCTCCGGGGCCCTGCGCAACCTGGCTGTCGACCTGAGGAACAAGGAGCTGATAGGTGAGGGCTGCGGAGGGGAGAGGGCATCCTGCTCTATCTGGGTTAGTCGGGAACTTCATCCTGCCGCTGGATGGAGCCTCTGCCTGCTGCCCCTCTCCCAGAGGAGTGTGTGCTAAGCTCTGCTGAGGGACATCCAAACCAGTCACCTCTCCCTGATCTTTCTACAGTCCTCCTCATTGCTTGCTGATGCAGAGCTTTTTCCCCATCCCAGGTAAACATGCCATCCCTAACCTAGTGAAGAACCTGCCTGGAGGCCAGCAGAGCCCAGCCAAAAACCTGTCTGAGGACACAGTGGTGTCAATCCTAAACACCATCAATGAAGTGATTGCAGACAACCTTGAGGCCGCCAAGAAGCTGCGAGAAACGCAGGGGATTGAGAAGCTGGTGCTGATCAACAAATCTGGGTAGGCTGTGCTTGAGGGGTAATGTGAGAGGCTTCTCCAGGAGCTTCCTCAAAGCTGTGGGTGTTTCAAACATCATCTCTTCCCTCCCCTCTTTCTAGGAACCGCTCAGAGAGAGAAGTCAGAGCAGCTGCCCTGGTCTTGCAGACAATCTGGGGGTACAAAGAGCTGCGGAAGCCCCTCGAGAAGGAAGGTTGGAAGAAGTCAGATTTCCAGGTATGGAAAAAGGGGAACAAAGGTGCCCTGTTGTGGCTGGGATAGTAGGTAGGGTTGTGTAGCAGGCAGAAGGAAGTTCCTGGAGCTCAGCTGTGCTAGATCTCAGCACTTAACCTTGCCAGTGGGTTTGGAGACCCTTGAAGATGTCCATTCTACTGTTTCTCAGTGAAGGGCTGTCAGGAAGTCTCTGCTAAAGAAGAACCACTCCTAAACCTGGGTCCCACATGAGAGTGCAGATCTTGGAAATCTGCAGGCTGCAAAGTTTACAGCACTAAAAGCCACTGTGTCAGAGCTGAAAAACAAAGCTCTCCAGGGCTCAGTTTCATTTGTGAAAATTGGGACTGTCCTTGCTGCTTAGGGCCTGTGTGCTGCCCTGACCCAGTCCAGGCAGGCCATCTCCACTCTGTGGATGCAGCCAGGGGTTCTGGAGCACCTTCTGTTTGCTTCAGGCCCCTTGCTTAAAAGATGTGGGGAGGGTTCCTGACTCTGTCCTGATGTTGGGGGATGGAGGGATAGGATGTGCTGATGAAGAAAGTATGTCTGGGCCAGGATGTGAGTGGTCACTCTCTGATGCTCCAGGTGAACCTGAGCCATGCATCTCGGACCCAAGGCGGCAACTCCTTTGATGACAGCACCTCACCTCTCATCGACAGGAACCAAAAAACAGGTATGTGCCTTCCCTTGAGCACCTACCCCTGCTGTCATCCTGATGCCTTCTACACAGAACAGCTTTGTCCCCTCCCTGCTCTTCAACCCTGACTTTCTTGACAGCCACAGCTGCTCTCACAAGGCCATCAGTTGGGCTTCTCAGGACTAGAAACAATATGTGCAGTTAGCATAGATCCTGTAGCATCCTTGGGTCAACAGTGCTGAAGCTGGGTCTGGGCTTCTCTAGCTGGGCTAGGGACAGTGGTTCTGCTGCCTATGGCTGACCTGCTGCTCTCCTATGCTTGCAGACAAGAAATCCTCCCGGGAGGAGATCCAGATGAGCAACATGGGGCCAGGTAGGAGAGGGTGTGGAATGGAGGTGTTTGGCCTCAGCCTCCTTGATGTGCTGGGAGGGGTCAGAGGTCACATCTCCTGTGGGGATGATGATGCCTCTGATGGAAGTGGTGTGACTGACTGTCCCCTTTCCTGCTCCAGACTATTCCACACTCAACGAGAGGGACCACAGCAGGACACTGGACCGATCCGGTGACCTTGGAGACATGGAGCCAGTGAAGGCAATGCCCTTGATGGTGAGCAGCAGTTCCTAATGAGGGAAGAGTGAGTGGGATTGAGGTGCAGGGGATGATGACACATCACTGTCTTGCCTGGCTGGAGGAGGGGAGATCTGGTCTCGACTAACACCCCCATCCCGCTCCGCCACCCCTACTAACCCCACCGTGTGTCTGCAGCAGGAGGAGGGGCAGGAAGCACAACCTGAGATAGAGGAGGTGGAGGAGGATGCTGCCCCCTGTGTCCCCGTGTCGGTATGTCCTGCAGCATCCTGCCCAGTCTGAGCAGTGGTGAGCAGGTCCTGCTGCTCTGGGAGGGGTGCTTTGGCCAGCCAAAATTCTGCTTTGATCCCTGCTGTCTGCAATCAGTGCCTGATCCATTGGGGCCATGGTCATAGTCCTGCTGCTCGCTTGCTCTCTGGGTGTGCTAACATCTCTCCTTCTCTCTCCACAGCAGAAGATCTAGCTGACGTCCCTGCCTCCACTCAGTTTGGGTTGATAATATATTATATATATAAATATATATATAACACACACTCTTCGTGGTGGAATGGACCGACTTTTGTCTTCTTTTTGAATCTCTTGCTGGACTGTTTGTGCCAACTAGCCAGCCAAATGACTGGGCCTGGTCCCTCGGGGCAGCCCCGGCCACTCTGCCTCTTCTGGACTGCTGCACCTCCCTGTTCTGGGACACCTCAACCAATAACTCCTCCTTCCTGTCCACCACCACCACCTTCCTTCAGAGAGTAAAAGCCTCCTGCTCTGACGCTGCCGGGTCAGCTGGTGTCGTGCCGCAAAAGGACTCGGGATCTCTGCCTTGACCAGGAGCTGCCTTCTCTCCTGCGCCTTCCCTCTGCCAAGCAGACACCTGCAGGGACAGACTGGGATCTCAGTTGCTGCCTTTTTTGGTTTTGTGGGGGGTGTTGTTGCCTATAGGATATATAATTTTTTTTTTCTGTGAGATCACTCTTCAGCCAGGGCCATGAGGACAATGGGAGCATCCCTCCCTGGTGGTGGTGAGACCAGGGGTGAGGGAGGCTGGAGTCATTGGGGGGGTGATGGGAAGGAAAACCAGCAATAACTTCTCTTGCTTTGCTCTAGATGTGGCTTTGGGGGCGTGGGAAAGGGGGATCTGGCTCTGAGTCCTGCAGAAGCGTCTGTATGGGGCTGCTGGCCCCTACCCAGTGACTGCAAGGAGTGATCCTTATGTAGGGAAGATGGTGAGTCCAGGGTGTTTGGGATGGCCCTCCCTGCCCGGGAGGTGGTGGGTCTCTGTGGAAGGAGGAGATGCAGCAGGGCTTTAGGGAAGAGAGGCTGGCTTCTTGGGGTGTGCTGTGTGTGCCAGGTGTGAGGAGCAGGTGCTGGCAGGGCTGCAGGCAGAGCCAGGATCCCCCCCTCTCACTCCCACAGTGCCCGCAGTGGTGCCCCTCTGACTCGACACGTGCCTTTCTTTTGCCACTGTGAAATAGCTCTTTGAATTGTACTGTCTGGCTTCTTGCTGGGGAAGGGGCGTCCCTGGGCAGGGCTCAGCTCTTCCCCACTGGGAGCCTTAACTGTCTGCAGTGGGGCTGGAAGCCTGTTCTGGGGAGGGGGAATCCCAGCTGCCTCCCCCCCCCCCCGATGGGATGCAGGGGTCTCATCTGCACCCCGTCCTGGGAAGACTGGGCTGCCAGAGGAGCTGGGATGTACACATCTTCCTCCCCTCTGCTGTGGTGGTGGGAGCGTATCTAAGTGCTGTGATCTTTAGGGAAGCCTTTGGGCTCCCTCTACAACTGGAAGCCTCTGTAGGAGGCTGCAAACTGGAGCAGGAGCCCTCCCCATTATGGGGTTTCCCCTAAGCATGGGCTTGTGTGGGGAGGCTGCAGAGGGCAGAACTTGGTGCCTTGCTCCTGCCTGAAAGCACCTCCCAGCTCTGGCTGAGCCCTCCCTGGCTCCAGCCCCACCTCAGCTTGGTTTGGTTTTGTTCTGGGGTCTAACTTTTCTATTTTCCTCTAAATATGTAAAACACTAATTCCTTTTTTTTTTTTAATTTCAAATGAACCAAAAAAAAAAAAAAAGGAAAGAAAAAAAAAGCTTCTCCCTTCTCTCCTCTCCTGCCCTGGCTCTTCTGGGCCACCCCTGCCCTGTCAGGGAGGGGGCCCAGCAAGGAGGGGAGTAGGGAGCAGCAAAAGCTGTTCTTTGTCTGATTCCTGTGCACACTCTTGTAACGCTTTTAAAACAAAATGATTTTTTTTATATAAATAAAGTTTTTAAAGTGTCTCTTTGCCTTCCAGCTCAGGCTTCCACCTGGGCCTTTAGGCCTGCAGTTGTGACCAAGAGTCTTTCCTGGGGGACAGCATCTGACTGAAGAGATGCCACTTGGGGGCAAACCCTTCTTTGGGCTGCACTGTGACATTTTTCCTTTTCCTTCTAGCAAAAGCTGGGAGGGAACAACAAAATGCTTGGGAACTTCTTGTGCTGAGCTTGCAACTACTTTGCAGAATGCTTGGGAGACAACTGAAAGGCCTCATTCTGCAGAGCATCCAGCTGGGGAAGCCTTTCCTTGAATTCTCCTTCACCTCTCCTGGCACAAGTAAAGAAACCTTGCTAGGGGGGACTGCCCTCTAGCCAGGGCTAGAGGACTGCAAACACAGGAAGCAAGGCTCAAACATCAGGTTAACTCACTCTGTGTTCACCCACGTGTGCCTGTGAAAACAGAGGAGGAAAGCCTGGAGCTCTGTGGAAATGCCTTTTAGGGAGCAGTTCTCTGGTTTAAAGTAGCCTTGCTGCTGAAAAGACTTCATCGAGGGCAGAGCAAGTCTTTGCCCTGTGCTGCGGGGGTGGTGCTGAGTTCCTGTGCGATGCAGCACAGCTGGAGCTTGAAGCCAGGGCTGCTGTCTGCGTGGTTATGGGCAAAGGGTGGGTGTGGGAGCATCACCCTTGGCTTCAGCACTTTGGGAGAGGTGACAGATGTGTGGGCAACACTGGCACTGGGGGCCTCTATGCCTCCCACCTTGCCTTGTACCCTCATTCCCAGAGCCACCAGTGAGCAGAGCAAAGGCAGGGACAGATGTTTTATTGCTTTAAAGGGTCAAGGGACCAATGCTCAGGCTGTGTGGCTCAGTAAGGACAACGTGAGGCATTTTCAGCTTGGCAGGGCAATGCTTGGGCTGACCTGGAAGGGAAAGTACTTGGGGGAGGGGGTGGGGAAGATAGCGGAGACCCTCTAGACAAGGGGGTCAGACAAAGAGCTTCTTGTGGCACATCTGGCAGTACATTTTGTCGCCGTGCTCATGGACGTTGCCCTTCTGCAGCTGTCGCAGGCAGTAGGCACAGACGAAGTGCTCGGGGTGGTACTTGCGCCCCGCGGCTGTGATGCAGCGGCCGGTCACGGGGCGGGCACAGCCGTGGCAGATGCTGCCCTGCCGCTGGTAGAAGTGCAGCTCGCAGTAGGGTCGCCCCTCCAGCTCAAAGAAGGAGCTGCCAGCAAAGCCAATCAGGCACTCCTGGCGGGGCAAGGAGATGGAGGTGGTTGGCACAGCCTCAGGGATGTGCTTACCCCGGCGGCCCCACTCAACCTGCTGCCCACTCACCGCACATACGAAGCACTCCGGGTGCCAGGCACCCTGCATGGCTGACAGGTAGTTGTCTGTCACAGGGTGCTCACAGCCCTGGCATTTTGGGGCAAAGAGGGCCAGGAAGTCTTGGTGGCAGTAGGGCTTCTTGTTTTGCTCACGGAAACCTGGGGGGAGAGTGTCAGGGTGGGCACCTACCTAGGGGAAGGCTCACAGTGGGGCATGACTCTGGGGGTGCCCAGGACAGGAGGCAATGGACAAGGGAAAAAAACCTGAGGTGATGTTAGGTGGGGCAGCAGGTGTGAGGGCTGGGCTTTGGAGGGGGTACCTGAGGTAGGGGCAAAGGGGACCTGTCCCCTGGCACATACCATCCTCTCCAAACGCCTTCCCACAGTGAGTGCAGAAGAAGTGCTCAGGATGCCAGGTCTGGCCCAGGGCTGTGAGGACTTTCTGCAGGAAGAGGCAAGGTGAGGTGACTGGTGGGGGTGGAGGGTGGCAGGGGAAGCCAGGGGGTGTCCTACCTCACGGATGGGGCCAGCACAGTAGGCACAACGCGGGGCAAAGGCCTGGTGATAGTCTTCCTCACAGTATGCCTGCCCCTCCCGCTCAAAGAAGGGTTGGCTGCCCAGCTCCTCCCCGCAGTAGGCACAGGTGAAGTGCTCAGGGTGCCAGGTTTTCCCTAGGGCTGTGAGTACCTGTAAGGAGGAGGGAGAATGGCTCCAGGGGATGCCAGGATCTGAGGAGAGAGGAGTACCAGGGTAGGGGCTCACCTTGCCAGCGATGGGCTTCTGGCAGGCGGCACAGATGCCTGTGGGGACAGCTGTGATGCCCAGCTCTTGCAGGTCCTGGGTGAGGCTGCCCAGCATGTTATCCAGCAAGGATGAGGACTCTGCTGGCACTTTGGCTCCTTCCCCCACAGCCTCTGCCAGGAAGTAGCCCTGCTGCCAGGATGGAGGGTGTTGAGGGTCTGTTGAGGGCCAGGCCCCCAGTCTCCTTTTCCCAGGGACAAGGCTCACCTTACTCTGCATGTGGTCCAGGTCAGCCAGGAGCTCATCCAGCTGCTGGGCAGCTGCTGTGGGTGGGGGCGAGGAGAGCAGCGGCTGTGGGACTGGTATGGGCCTGCTGGGCACAGCAGAGAGAAGGATGCTGTGGCTTTCACTCCAGAGTCAGGAAGTACCTGGGACTGAGAACCATCTAGCCCCACAAGATGCTGTCTTTTCCCTACAGGAGGGGACATGGGACCTCTCTAGGGCCATGCTATGGAGGAGTGGCTACGTGTCAGGGAGAGGGCTGTTGGAAGCCCAACCCTTGCTCCAGCAGTGCTGTAGAGATGCAGGATACCACCTCCCTCCCCTAGCTCGCGGACCTGACTTTTGGGATGATGTGTGGGAGGTCAGGTGCCCCCAGAGGATGTATTCAAGCAATGGAAAGTGGAGCCCCAGATGGCTTTGCCCACGTTTTACCTGGATGCTGTCATCAAAGTCTCTTGCAGAGGCTGAGCCTGAGGTGGCATCTGCACCTGGAAGGACAAACCTTTGCAGCAAAGCCTGCAGGGTGCTCCCCTGGCACTCTGCCTGCCTGGCACCACCACCACCCCTGTCATGAGCTAAGCAGGTCTCAGCCACGAGCCCCACTGTGTTGAGGCATTACCTTCAGGGCTGCTGAGGCAGGGGGCTCACGGCCACAAAAGCTGGGAGGCTCATCTGGGACCGGATCCTGCTTGAAGGAGCTCGGCACCTGCAGCCTGCTGCCCTTAGAGGCTGAGCGAGAGCTCTGCTCCAGTTCTTTCAGAAGAGCATCTGCACGGAGAGACCCAGATCAGGTATCACAGCCACTGCCTCTGCGCTCCCCACAATGACTCTGTGCTAGTCCTGAAACCTCGGGAGCACAGGTGGCACCACAACCAAGTGCCAGGCCCCCGAAGGGCTGTGCTGGATGCAATGGAGCTGCACTCCCGTGCTGTGCCTCCCCTGGGAAGTAAGGAGGTTCACTAAATATTCTTTCACTACCTGTTGGTCTTTATGTTAGAAATTCTCTCTTCCAGATATCTTTCCCAGCAGGGTAAGAGATAAGTTTTAGCATAAGAGATAGAGGTTTTTAGCCATAAATAGAAGTGTTTTAATTAACACACGTATTGGTACAGCTCAGATGAAGTTGCAGCTGCCAGACACAGCTGCTGGATACAGAGAGACCAAGATGAAAACTCTCACACGCTGAAGATTGGCAGGAAAGCGGCGAGAACAATCAACTAGGAGGAGGTGCAGCAGTAATGTTGCTGGAAGACCAAGATGACGACAGTGAAGACCCAGGAGTGAAAGGACCTTATCTATGTAAAGTAAGTTTGTAGCAATCCCAACGCATCTGCATTGCTCAGCTCTAAGAGGTGCGATTGGCTTTGCTCGGGGCTCGCAGCCTTTTGGATCGATCCACCGCGGGGCCTTTGCCTGCCCTGGACGATTACAGCGATCGTTAAGTCTTTTATCGAGTCACCTATCTCAGGGGATGAATGGGCCCCGGGTGGCTGAGCGAGCGCTTGGCCAAAAATAGAGTACCCGAAGGCAGGAAACGGCAGCAGCAGCAGCAGCGATGCAATCCTGGCTGCACACCACGGGGCTGAGCAACCCGTGAATGCAGCTAAACGTTTAAGGGGAGCTGCCCTGGGGTGGTGGACACGGGGTCAGAGAAGGGGCTGCGCTGGAGTGGGGGCAATCCCCCTGTGCCCTCAGCATGAGAGCAGGGAGATGCCAAGGGACAGCCAAAAGCAGAAAGAGGGCACTTTGCTCGCTACAGGAAGTGCCCCTCTGGGTATGCAGAAAGCACAGAGGTTCAGCCATGGCAGGGGTTGTGCTGGAATGAATTTAAGAGCTGGGGAATGCTTCTTGGCAAGCCAGGGATGGTGCAGGGGAAAGCAGGACCCCTACTGCAAGCAGTCCTCCCGCTTCAGGAAGGCTGCACCGTGGGTGCATCCTGCACTAGAGATAGGCATCTGGGTGAAGGGTGCTCAGGGCCACCCCACCCTACCCCGAGGCGGCAGAAAGACAAAGCTCCTCTGAGCTGCTGAAGGCAAGCCCCTGCAGCGAGCCTAGGCGCAGGACTGGCCCTGGCGAGCCACAGCTTACCTAAATCCTCCATCCTGCCTTGGCATGGGGTCCCAGGGGCTGGGGCAGCACCCGCAGGGCACAAGGCTGCAGGCTGAGCTACCCAGGCTTTCAGTTCCGCTCTCCAGCATCGCCTCCACCCTCCCACCCGCTCTGGGGTTGGGGTTTGTCACTCGAGGAGATTTTCCTTTGTGGGTTGTGTGCTTTGTGCCATGTGATAGGCAACAGGAAGAAAGCAGTGATAGAGGCTGGGGCAAGGGGAGCCAAAAGCAACCCCAAGTTATAGAATCATTGAGGTCCCTTCCAACCTTACCATTCTAAGATCATCCAGTTCCGAGCCCCTGCCATAGGCAGGGACATCTCCCACTAGTACAGGTCACACAAAGCCTCGTCCAACCTGGTCTTGAACACCTCCAGGGAGGTTGTGGAGCACAGAAGCACAGAATGTGATCAAAAATCACATTCTGTGCTCCACAACCTCCCTGGGAANCTGAAGTTGGAGCTGAAGAAGGAAGAAAGTGGCTGTCAGGGTGCCTGGGGAGCTCCTGACTCGTGAAAACAACTGAGCCACTCAGCCTTCTCAGCTGGAAGCCTGGGCACGTGTGCCCTGTGGGCCTAGGCCCTTTCTAGAAGCCACCAGCCACATGTGACAGGCAGTGCACCAAGTGGAAATGCAGTGGTGCTGGAGCGATGGAAGCAGACACGGGACCTGCAGTGCTGGTGTGCCCCAGCCCAGCCTCACTGCCTTGGTGATGCTTTTGGAGCCTCCTCTTGCATTGCCAGGTGATGGCAAAGCTCCCTGTGGCATTTAAAGCTGATGTGAGCACAAGGGCTTGGCTCTCTGCAGCAGTGCAGGTGCTGGTGGCAGTGCCAAAGCTGCTGGCTGCTCTAAATGTTCCCTCTCTTGATGTTTAAAAGTCTCCCAGAGGTGCCATACGTGCAGCTGCTGAGCACAGCCCAGCCACAGCTCAGCACATCCCCGCCAGCCAGGCACAACGCTCAGAAGCAGGCTGGAGCAGTGATCTGTGCTGGTACTTTGAGTGATTTACCCACCAGTGGGGCTTTCCTGCCTCTCCTGAGGCAGACCGCTCAATTTCAGGGTATCCTGTGCAGCCCTCTCAGGTGATAAGCCAATCAGCACCTCCGTGTGTAACTGAGACAGGAGCAATGCAGGTGGTTCTGGCAGAGAAATTGCTAAGAGCCAAATCAACCTGTTCTGTTTCATTTTGTTTTCCTCATTATTGCCAGGCAAGTGGAGTTCTACTTCTGTCCACAGCTGAGGTGGTTTTGGTCATCCCTTCTCACACACTATTGATCCCCTCTGCATCATCAGGGTGGGACAGGGCCAAATTCATCCCCTTTGTACCAAGCTGGCATGCTGAGGTTCACTTAATTATTGCCATTCCACCCTGGTAACACAACTCTTTTAGAACCATGGAGCAGAATCATAGAATCAGCCAGGTTGGAAGAGAGCTCCAAGCTCACCCAGCCCCAGCCGATCAACCAGACCATGGCACTAAGTGCCCCAGCCAGGTTTTGCTTCAACATCTCCAGGTACAGCAACTCCATCACCTCCCTGGGCAGCCCATTCCAATGCCAATCACTCTCTCTGCCAAGAACTTCCTCCTAACATCCAACCTAGACCTCCCCTGGCACAGCTTGAGGCTGTGTCCCCCCATTCTGTTGCTGGGTGCCTGGCAGAAGAGCCCAACCCGACCTGGCTACGATCTCCCTTCAGGTAGTTGTAAACAGCAATGAGGTCTGCCCTGAGCCTCCTCTTTTGTTATCTGCCAGCAGCAAGGACACCCCCCAGGGTCTCACCTCAGGAAAAGTCACATGGGATGCTGTGTCCTGGGAGATGTTTCTGGACAGGCACTACTGAGAGCTCCCCAAAAGACAAGAGAAGGTGCTGCTTGTGTCACAGCTCCTTTGAGACAGGACCATTGTGTCAGACACTTCCCTTTCTGCAGGTAACAACGTTTTCCTGTTTGTCAAGGTTTGGGCTTCTTTTTAGACCTCTCATTGATTTACTTCTCCCCCCCTGCACACACCCCCCACCCCCCCTCAGCAAACAGTGATAAGGTGAGGCCTAGTGTAAGTGACTACTTGGGCTTGTAGCTTCACCTTGCAAATTTTCCTGTTACAAAACAGCAGCCCAAGAGCTGCAAAAGGCTGAGCCGTGCCCTGCCCTGAGCTGTGTTTCTTAGGCCTGAGCTAAGGCCATGCCTTAGCCAACCCATTTTAAGAGGCGTTCAGCTACGCTGTGCCTTGCCTGCAAGGGAGAACTCAATTCCAGCAGCAACTTGACAATAACTTCCCACATCCAGGCTGCTTCATTTGCAATGAAAGTGATTTTATTTAAGAACAGTTACAAAGTCCTTTCAGAGCTGACAGTATGGGCTACCTGCAGCAAAAGGGTTAAGTTTGGAAAGTGCTATCAAGTTTTCATCTAGACAAGTCCTCAGGGAAAGAGCATTTTCAGCCACTTAAAACACAAACAGCAGTAGCAGGCATTACTTAAAATTCTTTCTTGAGAGGGAAACTTTCAGTTGAAAGAAGAATAACAAATAAACATTAGACAGACAAAACCCAAGAGCCAGCCAAGCTGTCTGTGCTGAAAACAAACCTCAAGCCAGCCAGGCAAACAACTCCTGCGAAGGTTTGTGCATGGCCTTTACAAAATGCAGGGTCCCAGCTCCTGCAGGAGCCTGGATCCACAGCCTCTTGCCTTGGGCTGAAAGGGACAGAGGAATCCCAGCCAAGTTCGGGACGCAGTGGTTCTTTTCAAGGTAGGATGTACTCCTCCCCACAGCCTGGAGGGTTTGACAAGAAGAATCTAGACTGTGATGCAGTCCTCCACCATCAGCTGGTTTACCAGAGCACGCTCAGGAACTGAGGAATGGAGCTGTGGACACATGTTTCTAGTCAAATATCGTCATGAAGTTTAGGACTTGAAACTCAGGAGTGGAAGGAAATAAAAGGCAGACCAGGTCCTCTCACTGATGGGAATCAGTTTACCGAACAGGGTTTATCAGCTAAACGCCTCGGGCTCTTTGAATTCCCTTTTGGTTTTGCTGTCTGTAGAGGGAATAAAGACCATTTTGTTCTGCTACTGTGGTGGGGTACCCTTCCCAGAAGAGCGCTGCATGCCCTTGAAGCAGACAGTGGACGTGAAAGCTGGCTTATGCAGAGGAGCCTTCCCCTTCCCTGCCCCGCTGCGGGGGGCCAAGGGGCAGTACACCGACCGCAGGAAGCGCAGCGTCGCCTGCCTCTCTTCAGCTCTTTGTAGAGTAGCTTCCACCTGTTCCCCAAACAGATTCTCCCCTGTGTAGGGTAAGTTCTCAAGCTTTGTCTGGACCTCCTCGTGGAAGCTGGAGGCTTGCAGCCAAGCAGACCGCTGTGCATCCACTGCCAGGGCAGCGGCTCTGGCCGCTGTGTCCCCTGCGTCAAAGGCTGCTCGCAGCTGATGCCTGGCCAGGTCCGTGCCCTCCAGAGCGATGGTCTGGAAGGCCTGACGCAGGTCCTGAGGGAGCTCCTTTGCGAGCACAGAAACTTTCTTCCAGAGCTCAACTTGCCCTCTGGCCATGTAGACTTCATAGTCCACCACACGAAGGGCTGCAGCCGCCGACTGGTAAACCCTCTGGCCAAATGAATCCAGGTACTGCAGTTCAGGGTTTTGGGGTGCAGATCCATGCTCCAATCTCCCTTTCTCTCTCACTGGTGCTGTTTCCACTACCGTGCTCTTGTGGGCAGGTTGGGAGACGTAACCCACGGCGTCCTCAGGGAGGATGTATTTTCTCTCGACTTCCTTTGACACAGGAAGAATGCTGTGGGGTGCCTGCCACACTTTCTTTACCAGCTTGTCCAAGATAGGATGCAAGGGCATGGCGACTCTGTTGCAGGAAGGTTTTTGATCGAGATACTGATCCATGAGACTCCCTGCCGACTCCTGGAATGGGATTAAATTAAATCCGACCAGATTAGCTAATCTTTTCAAAAACCGGGGGAAGGATGGGTTTTCTGATGTGGAAGTAGTGCCCTTTTCTTCTTCTGTTCTAAAATGGTAGGTAAGGTCAGCCAAATCATCCTCTCCAGAAGAACCAGAGCAACAATCTTCATGCCCTAAAGCAACATCTGGATTCCAGCTGGATGAGTCGCAAACCACAGTTGGTGAGGTGGGGTCAGGGGAGTCTGTTTCACTGGGGGATGACAGCTGCTGCTCCGAGATCGTTGGTATCCGACTTGAGGTAACTCCTTCATCCAGTGAGAAGGACAGCTCTTGAGAGCTAGAGCACATCCTTGGGTCCGAAAACATCCTTGCTGCACTGGAGGTCACCAAAGGATCCGTAGCAAGTTCTGAAGGTTGCTTTCTGGGTCTTGAGGCAGCCTCAGCAATGAGGAGGATGGATCTGGCCAGGTCTGAGAGCATGCCCAGCCACTGAGATTCCCCCGATTGCTCTTCTGGTCTTGACAGTGGGTGGAGGGGATAGGGTGGAGACTGGGACACAGAACTGCTTGAGGGTGACGGCTTCAGCGTTTGTGGGCTTGTAGCTTTTGGATTCTGTTTGGTTCTCACATGACAGTGCTTCTTCTGTGGGGAGTATGTGTTGTCAGGCACTGCCACGGTTTTGCTTTGGGGAGGCAACTCGGGTTTTGGAGAAGACAGTATCGGGTCCTGCAGTGGAGCCGCTCTGCCAGGCTCCGCCGGAAGGCACAGCGGGGTGACCGGCTGCGCTGCCGTCACAGAGCCCTGACTGCGGGCAGGGAAGGCGACATCGTGCCGGCGCTTGCTGGCTTTTCCCTTTGCTGCTCCGCAGCTCACCCGCTCGGGGTGCAGGTCAGTAACACCGCCGGGCCGGCCCTGCAGCAGGGCGCGGAGGTGCTCCCCGCGAAGGCGAGCTGCGCAGGGGGCCATGCCGGCGCAGACCCCGCAGCCCAGCGGGTCGTGGCCCGCTCCAAGGCAGAGAACGCAGCGATCATGCTCATCCGTTATGGAGATCCTGCGGCCGCAAGGGCACTGCTTGGGCCCCTGAGCAGGCCCGCCGCCCGCCATCCGGCCTTCCGCGGCAAGGGCAGCCCGGCAGGACACCTCGCAGCTCCCAGCGTGCCCCGCGGCCGCTTCCGGCAGGGCCGCGCCTACGCGGCCGCCGCGAACTACATCCCCAATAACCAGCCCGCATGCGCGAAGGCCGGACGGAAGAGGGCGGTACAGGAGCGCCAAGTCCCACCCCCTTTGCGCCGGCCGCCATTTTGTCACCGACTTTCACCCGCCGCCCGACGGGGCGGTTTTTTTTTTCTTAAAGGAGAAGCGACAGCCAAAAGCAGGCTCCGCCGCCAGGCCTCGCCGGAACCGCGAGCGGCGTCGCAGCCCTGCGGCAGGGAGCGGCCGCGCGTGGCTGGGGACGAACGGCTTCCCCTGCCAGGCCTCGCCCGCAGGGCGACGGGACCCGGGGGCAGCCAGAGGGGCGCAGGCAGCGGCGGCGGTAGGGAGCCTGGCAGCACCGAGCGCCCCGCGGCGGCCGCACGGCGGAGGGGCGAACCGGGCGGCGGGCCGGCGGAGTAGCAGCTGAAGGGGCCGCGCTCGGGTGGGCGCCGCGGCGGGGTCGGCAGGGGGGGGAGTGGGAGAGCGAGCGCGGCTCCCCAGCGGCGCCTGCGCGGCGTGGCGCACGCCCGGGGCGCGCGGGGTGTGGCCCGCTGATTGGCCGCACAGCAGTAGAGAGGGCGGGCCTCGCCGCAATTGGGCAGCCCATTGGCCGGGCGGTGCGTGAGCGGAGGAGAAGGGCGGGGAGGGTCGCGGGAAGAAGGAGGCGGGGCTGGGAGGCGTGGCTGTCCTTCGCTTCCTGCCCGCGTATTGGCGGACGCGGGAGGAGGTGGGTCCTTCGCTGCCCCGCGCGGAGGTGGGCGGCGGGCGGTGATTGGGCGCGGCCGAGGCGGGCGGGGTGAGGTTTGGCGGGAGGGAGGGTGGAGCCCGCAGGAGCAGCTGCGGTCCCGCCGCTCGCCGCCCCGATGCCGGCGGGCACCGAGGAGCCGGCGGGCGCTGAGGAGCAACCACCCGCCCAAGGCCCGCCGGCGGCGGCTGAGCGGCCGCCACCTTCGGGTCGCCGCCGTCCGTCCCTGTCCGCCACCGATCAGGGGGAGGAGTCTGGAGGCAGCCGTGTGTTAAGGGGCGGCCGGGAACGGGGCCGGGCCGCTACCGCCTCGGCCGCGGGGGGAGCCGCTGCCACCGTTTCTCGCCGTCGTAAGGCCGAGTATCCTCGGCGCCGGCGGAGTAGCCCCGGGGCCCAGCCCGCCGCCGAGCAGCTCGCCGCCGAAACGCCACCCGCGGCCAAGAAGGCCCCTCGGGCCGGGTGAGTGCCCTGCGGCACCGGGCTTGGTCCCCGCTCTCCGTTGGGTCGCGATCGGGGTGGGAGGCTGGGAAGCTGCCCTGGTCGGGCGGCCTCTCCTCAGTCCCTTTCGAGTGGCACCTAGGCCCTGGGGCCTGTTTCTATCCGCGGTGGGGCCCCGACGCTCTGTCTCTTTGTTGCCGGCCCCACCGGTCCCTTCCCGGGAATAGCAGTGTCCCGAGTGCCACCTGCTCACGGCCGCCCTGCCTGTTGCAGCAGGCTGTGCCTTCAATTGTGAGCCGAACCGAAGCCTCTCGTAAGCCGCCGGCCGCACAGCATCCTCGGGATGAGCATCTGCCCTCCTCGGTCCCCAGCTTATTTTGGCCTCAGCGAAGGCGATGACGGACGGGGTTTGTTTTCCTGGAGGAGGTGACAGCATCTCATTGCTGCATTATTTCTGGAGTAGTAGACCAGTCACCAGCACTCATAGGCTTGGGACACTTGGTTGTGGAGCTGAGCTGCCTTTCTCCACCCAGTGTCCCTCCAATTTGGCCCTGTTATGGGCCAGAGTGGGCTTTTGGTGGTTTGTTATTCCATTTCACCTAAGCTTTCCCTGGGTGAAGTAATCCCTCTTGGTTTATGGGGTTGAAACCAGTGATTTGAGAAGGTGACAAGAGGTCTGCCCCCAGTTGGGAATTAGGGTTTGTTCTCAACATCATTCATTTTCTTGTTGCTGCTGCCGTGCTGTAGACGCTGTCTCATGTCAGTATTTTGTATTTTTTCAGGTGCACAGATAAAGCAGCTGGTAAAGGTAAGAGCTGAATCACTCTTACTGTTGTACTCCATCCAGAAAGTCAAAGCTTTCCCACAGAGGCAGTTAAACATCTGCTGGATCTCTGTTAAAGACTGTTTTGTTGCTTGTTGGTATGCCTGTTTCTTTCCAAGGTCTCTGTCAAGACTGTGGAACTGCAGTAAGCTGCTGCTGCTTGCCTGTGCTCATTGTGCAAAAAGTGACTCTCTTAGATAGTTGCTAGGGTCTTGCTGTTCTGTCTCAGGTTGAGACCACACCATTTGACATTTCTCAGTAGGTAGCAAGCACAGTGCTGCTGGTGTCAAAATACAGGTATAGGACCTGTGAAGATGTTGAAATAAGAGTGTTCAAATATTTACACTTGTCCTTTTCTGGCTTTAGTGGATGGTGAATTTCTCATGCTTCAAGGATGAAAGAGAAAAGTTTTTTGAAGAGGAGAGAGTAATTTTATGAGAAAACCCCAACTGTGGGGAGATGCAACCAGGAGCAGAACTTTTGTTCTCCCACTGTCAGCCATGTGAACTTTGCCTATCTGTTTAACAGCTTCTTGTGCAAACAGAATGTTAGAGGGCTTTGCTCCTTATGCAGTGATGACTTCTGAAACAGTTCCAAATAAAAGGCTTTGTGCAGTGTTGGGTTTGATCTGGCCCTAGAGAATTGTCACAGAAATGAAATAGTGAGGAAAGAAGGTCAGACACCTGTGCAAATGACTTCACCTTTCTGCTGGAGCTGTTCAGTTGTTGTTTGCAGGTGTTTGTATCTGGAAGGCTGCCTTTAGTCTCACAGTTCAATAACACTTTATTCCTACAAGCCTCTAGCTTTATTCCACTGGGTGTTGAAATCCATCAGAATTCTAGCTGGCAAGGTGTATATTTGCAGACAAAGCAGAGTTAATCATAGAATCATAGAATGGTAAGGTTGGAAGGGACCTCAAGGATCATCTAGTTCCAACCCACTGCCACAGGCAGGGACACCTCCCACTAGCACAGGTCACTCAAGGCCTCCTCCAACCTGGCCTTGAACACCTCCAGGGAGGGAGCAACCACAACCTCCCTGGGCAACCTGTGCCAGTGTCTCACCACCCTCACTGCAAACAACTTCCTCCTAACATCCACTTTCAATCTCCCCTCTGCCACTTCAAACCCATTCCCCTTGTCCTGCCATTCCCAGACCTTGTCAATAGTCCCTCCCCAGCCTTCCTGTAGCCCCCTTCAGATACTGGAAGGCTACTCTAAGGTCTCCTGGAAGCCTTCTCTTCTGCAGGCTGCAGACCCCCAACTCTTGTAGCCTGTCCTCATAGGAGAGCTGCTCCAGCCCTTTGATCATCTTCGTGGGGTTTGTCTCTTACTGCATAAAGGGTGGGCAGAGAGTATTTATCAGAAGAGGCTCAGCCTCTTAGATCAAGGCAAAATTGCAGGAGTGTACAGGAAGGCACAGTGTCATCACTTCATCTGTAGTGTCAATGTCACATTTTAATGGTGAGTCCAGTGGTTTGGATACCCTTAAGGAGGAATGTTTAAGTAGTAGTGGTAGGAAACAGGCAGAATAATTCCATTTTACCCCAGTTCCCTGGGACGTGCTTGGAAATGGCAAATGTTAGTCTGAAATTTCCCACATTTGGAGCTCTCTGCACTCCATCTGTTTTAGGCTTTAGCTCTGGGCTCTGAGAGACTCAACTGTCCTTAAATATGAGAGTGGAAAAAGTGCTTATTTGGTTGTTTGGGCTCTTTTTTTTTAATGGTAAGATTCCCAGCGAAATGGGTGATACGGAAATTGTCACTGAGAAGTCTGAAGGAAATCTGCTTTGGTGAATTTTTTTTTTGTTTGTTTTGTTCTGTTTGTTTTTTAGTCTTTAGAAACACAGAATGAGAACTTCTGTATCTCAGCTGCACAGTGGATGAAGTTGTTGCACCAGGGTTGTGCCTGTTGGGGAAGAGGTGGAAACAGAGCAATTAAAGTGTCTTCCTCAGGCAGTCCTTGCAGTTTGCAGGAGAGAAACTTGCCTCCCACTCCCTCCTTTTGGCCTTTAGCATAAAATGTTTGAAGAAGCCTATTCAGATGTATGCAAACCACAGCTTTCCTTGCATGTCAGGGCTTTGGGTAGTTAGGAGTCCTTTAATTCTGAAAGGTGAAATAGCATCCCTCACTTCAGCCCCTGATGGAGCTGAGTGGTTCTAGTGAAGGCTTCTAATTTAGTGCTAGCATTTAATGGCATGAGTTCTGGTGTGGGATTTAATGCTGCCCAGTGATTTGCATTAGAATATTATCTTTTAGTGTAAAACTTTAGATCTAGTTTAGAGCCTTAGACTCACTCAGCTGTGTTAGCCTCTGTAGAGAGGGCAAATTGGCAGTGGATGTGGAGTACATCTGGTGACTGTGTCCTATCTGTTGGACAAATCAAAGTTTGTTCATGAAGCTGTGCTGCCTCGTGTTTGGGATTGTGTTTTGAGGTGAAATCACCAGCTTTTGCTGTTGGCAAAGAAGTCTTGGGGGCGATGGTTGCAATCATGCCAAAGTTTGCGCTACAGATAATCAGCGAGATGCTCTGGCAGTGATGTCATTCTGTATAGTGCCGTGGGGGGCAGGGGCTTTTCTGCCCCTTGGCTTGGGAGCACAGGCACAAAGGTTTGGGCCTGGAGGTCTGGTGGGAAGATTATGGGCAGGTTAAAGGTGTGTGTTTGGTATCAGGATGTGATTGTTCTCACCCCGGTGTGCACGAAGGCAGCGGCAAAGTCAGCCGTGCTGATTGTATTCCTGTCTTGTCTGCTTAGTCATGCAGTGGCAACACTTCCCTCGTGTCTGTGTAGAAATTTAAGTTGCAGAAGTAGAACATTTAATCTCAGCTTATGCATTAATTCCTGTAGCTGGAGTCAGGCTGTGTAGTAGAGTTCACGTTTGACTTCCCACCGTGCTGTATATTCTTGGGGAAATAATTTCCACTTTAGTTAGGCCTGGATAGTTTGAATTATTGGGATATAGATTGGTGAATACACTTTACGTGCTTCCATCACTGGACTGAACATTCAGTGCTTATTGTGACTCCTAAAGTCACTTTAGCAGTCAAACAAAAGCCACTTCTCCCACTATTACATCTAAACTGGTTTCAGGCTCTATCCACTTCTTGGTAAGATTTTACCTCTGCTATTTACTAATCACTTCCAAGAGTTGGAGTGACATCTTTGTCTGTAGCAGTTGAAACAGCAGGCTGTGTAGCTGTCCTGGAGGGAGTGCTGGAGGAGTGGTTGAATAGAAAGATGCCAGGTTTGTGCTGAGTGGCAGAGCCCCTGCCTTTCTGTGTTCCCATACATAGGTGCTTTGTCTTCGAGGTTTTAGGGCTGCAGGTTGTGAGAAGATTTCTTCTTACTGTGGGAGAAGCTTGAGGGTAGGGTTGGAAGTGTTTGTACCAATGTCACCTGCCATGAATGGATGCTCAGGTGACTGAATCTGTGTGCCTGACGTTGCTCTGCTCGTGCTGTGCAGGGCAACAAGATGTGGACACTTGTTGATGGAAGTTATTTTTCCTGTGTGTTTTCATTTTGCAGCCTTGCATTGGTATTGGTGCTTCTTTTGCAATGCCAGGAGTGAGGGCCAGTGTAGTTCTTTAGGTGCACAGCTGTGTAGTGCTGCTGTTCACAGAATGTTAGGGGTTGGAAGGGACCTCTGGAGATCATCGAGTCCAACCCCCCCTGCCAGAACAGGGCCATAGAAGGTAGCCTGTTAAAAGGTGGAAAGAAGAGCTTGTTGGAGAGGTAAAACAAGGCCAAGTTTATTTACTTACAGCTATGATCAGAAGAGAAGTAGTGCCACGTGCATGGAGAGTTGCCTCCCTGGAAGCCTGTTCAGTCAAGTTGCCTCTCACAGCGTGGGCTCGAGGATGCTGCCAGCAGTATTTACCTGCTGCTTTCAGAAGCAGTTGTGTGTGGAATGCTTTTGTTAGAGATTCACACACGTGCAGGAGGGCTGTCTTGGTGGTTTTGTTCTGTGATCCTTTTTTTCACCCCAGCCTTTCCACTTGAGGCCAGTCTCATTGCTCGTTGTGGATGGGTGGTGCTGCAAGCAGTGCTCCCACTGCAACAGCTTTCAAGCTGTGATTTGAAGGCTCAGGGGGAGGTCAAAGAGTTCTTTCTTACAGAGTCATAGAATTGGCAGGGCTGGGAAGGATCTCAAGGATCATCCAGCTCCAACTCCCCTGCCGTGGGCAGGGACACCTCACACTAGATCAGGTTGCTCAGAGCCACATCCAGCCTGGCCTTAAAACCTTCCAGGGATGAGGCTTCCACCACCTCTCTGGGCAACCTGTGCCAGTGTTTCACCACCCTTGTGGTGAAGAACTTCTTCTTAACATCCAGTCTGAATCTACCCACTTCAAGTTTTGCTCCATTCCCCCCAGCCATATCACCACCTGACATCCTAAAAAGTCCCTCTCCAGCTTTCTTGTAGGCTCCCTTCAGATACTGGAAGGCCACAATAAGGTCTTCTTGGAGGCTTCTCCTCTTCAGCCTGAGCAGCACCACAACCAAGTGCTGGGCTGCAGCANGTTTCAACACCCTAAGTCTGATTTTGAAAATACTCTTGCTAAGAAATCAGCTGAATGCCTCTGCAGGGGAATCTTCCAAGGGAACAAACCTCTTTCAGGAGCAGCTGTGTGCTAGCACTGGTAGCATGGTATTGTTTGAGGGGAGGATTTCTGGAGAATGATTTCAAGTGCCTTAGGATTTGATTTGGCATTCAAAAAAAAAGAAAAATAGAGATGGTCACAGTTAGGATTAAAGATGTAGAGCAGTCACTGTTCACCTTGATCTGCTAAACCAGGAAACAAAAAAGGTGCAGTTCAGTAGAGTTTGTGCTCTGATGGTGGAGTGGTTTTGTGTGTGCAAGGCATCAGGCTTGGCTGCTGCTTTACCATGAAATTGTGATGCCTCAGCATCCTGTATTCCAGTCAGATGTTGATTATTCCCACTCTGTTAATCAAGGATTGGGGAATGAGTCACACAAAACAAACCACATGCTGGAAGTGAAAGGATCATTTGGTTGAAAAGGCTTGGTGAGAAGTTAAGATTGCCTGTTGGGAGGGAGGTCAGGATATCTCTGCTCCCACCTGCTGTGTAACACAGGTTCAACACACAGTTCACATCACTTTGCTCAGGGCTTTCTCCAGTCAGGCCTGGAGGAACTCCAGAATCAGGCCTGAGTGGATCTCATAAGGTTTAACAAGACCAAGTGCAAGGTCCTGCACCTGGGTAATGGTAACCTCTGGTATCAATCCAGGCTGGGGGATGTCTGAATTGAGAGCAGCACTGTGGGTAAGGACTTGGAGATGCTGGTAGATGAAAAGATGAGCTGGCACCATGTGCTCCCATCCCAGAGCCAGCCACCTCCTGGGCTGACCCTCAGCAGTGTGGGTAGCAGGGGCAGGGAGGGGATTCTGCCTCTCTGTTCCACTCATCTGAGCCCCCCCTGCAGTGCTGGGGCCAGCTCTGGAGTCCTCAGCACAGCACAGCCAGGGACCTGTTGGAGGAGGGCCAGAGGAGGCCACAGCAGTGATGGGAGGGCTGGAAGGGCTCTGCTGTGAGGCCAGGCTGAGAGAGTTGGTGCTGTTCAGCCTGGAGAAGAGAAAGCTTCTTGTGGCCTTAAAGGGGGCTACAGGAAAGCTGGAGAGAGGCTTTGCAACAAGAGCATGCAGCAGTAGGATGAGGGACAACTGAACAAGGGTAGCTTTAGATAGAAGAAAAGTGGCCTTCACTGTGAGGGTGCTGAGGCACAGGAACAGATTATCTGGAGAGGCTGGGAATGCCTTATGCCTGGAAGTGTTGAAGGCCAGCTTGGATGTGGCCTTGAGTAACCTGCTTTAGTGGAACATGTCCCTGCCCATGGCCATGTGGTTGAAACTAAGTGATCTTTATTGTCTCTTCCAGTCCAAACCATTGCACAATGCTTTGGAGCCTGCATAATGTTGCTGTGCCTCTCTAATGCTTTTCCTATATCTGATTGACTTCTCTGTTTCAGTTGATGACCACTGCCCTCCTTCTTCCTGATGTGCATCTCAGCAAGAAGTTTTGAGGTGCTTGGTATCTTGCCTGTACATTGTAAGGCTGACTTTGTACCCCAGCCATAGGTCTTCTGTTCTGCAGGCTGAACAATCACCTGTCCCTCAGCTGCTGCTCATGGGTTGTGTGTTTCAGCCCCCAGCCCATCTTGGTAGTCCTCCCTCTGGACTCCAGTATCTGAATTGACAGCCTTCTTGTGTTGGGAGCCCACAATCAGAAGGGGAATCCAAATGTGGTCAGATGAGTGGGATTAACAGTGTCCACCAGTCTCCTGACTGTGGTCCTGTGAGCAGCACTCAGGATTCTGTGGACCTCCTTCACAGTGAGAGGATGCTCCTGGCTCTTGAGCTGTGCTTTGCTTTTTATGGACTCTGTGTAGCAGAGCTGCCCTCCAGCCAGTCCTCAGAGGACTGTCCACTGACTTTGTCAGCAGGTGCTTGATAAGCTCCTGAGTGGTACCACTGCCTGGTGCTTGGGCAGTAGAAACCCACCCAAAACTAGGCTGTGGTGTAAATGTATTTGGGAGACCTTAGAGTAGCCTTCCAGTATCTGAAGGGGGCTACAGGAAGGCTGGGGAGGGACTATTGACAAGGCCTTGTAATGCCGGGACAAGGGCAGTGGGTTTGGACTGGCAGAGGGGAGATTGAAACTGGATGTTAGGAGGAAGTTGTTTGCAGTGAGGGTGGTGAGACACTGGCACAGGTTGAGGGTGGTGAGACACTGGCACAGGTTTCCCAGGGAGGTTGTGGAGCACAGCAGCAGCGAACGTGGGCAAAGCTCACGCNGATCAAAGATCACGTTGGGTGATTCTGTGCTCCACAACCTCCCTGGAGGTGTTCAAGGCCAGGTTGGATGAGTCCTTGAGTGACCTGCAGTAGTAGGAGGTGTCCCTGCCTATGGCAGGGGGTTTGGAACTAGATGATCTTTGAGGTCCCTTCCAACCTTACCGTTCTGTGATTCTATATGGGTAAAACTGAGTGGATCTGAGCTGAGCCTAAAGCACAGACCCTGTGGAGCACTGCAGGTGGCTGGGTGGACTAAAGCAGTGGCAAACATTGAGTACTGAGCATAGCCAGCTACTTAAAACTCATTCATTCTGCATGTAATTTGTGACATTTCAAAAGGTGTTTGAGTTCATTGAGGCCCAGTGTCACAGTGAGCACCGAAAAGCAAGATCTGTGCTTGGGAACTTTTGTTTTTAAGGGAAGAACTTGCTCACATCAACATTCTAGCCAGTTCTGTTATCTTGCCAAGGCATGCCTGGAAATCAGCCATCAACCAAAAAAGAAACCACCTGCAGAAGGTATAAATGAGTGCAGAGACCTCGGGCAGGCAGTGTTGGTGATGCCTTTTGCTTGAGCATAAGGCTGGGAACATCCAGCTCACATTCCTCAGGGTTGCTACCAGGTGTACAGGTCTGGTTAAATATGTGTTTGGGGGATTCTCCCAACCTGACTTCTAATATGGTCCAGTTTTGAAGCTGGCCTTTCATAAAGCAGCTGCTGAGGTTCCTGAGCGTCTCTGTCTTGTGCTTGGAGATCAGAGCCAGTAAATAATCATTTTACAGGCCTTTATCAGAGGGAGATGTAAGCTGCTTTTAAATGTTTGTGTCCTTACTTAGAGGCAGCAGGAAATGTGATGAGAGCTTCAAATGAAAGCTTGCAGAGGTGAGGCCCCGGGGTGTGCCCTGTTTGGCTTTGCAGAGCTGCGCTCCAGATCTGTGGGCAGGAGGTTGGTGGCTTCCCTGCCAGAGCAGACGGGGGCAGTCGCGCTGCTGAGCGCTGTGCAAGGGAGAGCAGCATGGATGGATGAGGGGGGTTGTGCTTTTTAGCATTAAAGAGCTTGCAATGGGTGTTTCAGATCCCAAAGAAGAGAAGGAGGAGGAGGAAGTCTCCAGCGTGCTCAGCCATGGCTCTCCTGGCGGCGCGGCCAGGCCCAGCAGAAGCTGGCGCAGCAGCAGGGCAGCCGCCGCCGCCCGCCAGCGCGACACCAGATCAAAGACAGGCTCCCTGCAGCTCGTCTGCAAGTCGGAGCCAAACACGGACCAGCTGGAGTATGGTACGTGGGAAGCCCTGGCATGAAAGTGCCCGGAGGTAGTCAGGTCCTGGAAACCTTTGAAGGGAGCTGGGTGTGGGTGTAACTTTGCGAGCTGCATACAAACTGTGGCTGGTACAGGTGTGGTGCTTCTTGGTCATGAGTACCTTCTGCCACCAGCACTCCTGGCACTGAAAGTCAACGGAGGTATCTTGAGACAGATGAGCTCACTGCAGCGAACACAGATTGAAACCTAATGGTGACTTTTCCTTTCAGAGGTCACAGAAGGGCATCGGTCTCCAGCTGGAATCAGGTAGGAAACACTTCTGTGGTATTTGCTTTCTGTTTTGTTCCTCAAGAAGGGACAAGTTTATTTCAAAGGGCCCAGTTTATGCTCTGTGAAAGGCTCTCTGGGCTGGGCAGTAGTTCTCTCCACATTCAGTCCTGGATCTTTGTATTCTTAGTCTGGATTCCAGATGGACTGCAGATGTCAGGAGCTATTGTGGAGAGGTGCACAGCAAGATGTGATCTGGGCATTTCACCTGGTACCTTTACTCCTTCAGGAGCAGGTGCTGTAGTTAGGTGGGTTCATCAGAGGAGACTGCTCTGCCCAGCCTGTTTTGGCTGTCATCATACTTCTTAGTCAGTGCAAGCTGTTAGCTTTCCATGGTCCTGCTGGATGAGAAAGTGCTGGGTAATAGTGTTTTTCCTGTCCTAGGGGATGATGCATGAATATTCTTGTAGCAGTGATTAAGCTGTTGCTGCTAAAGTCCTCTGTTCTCTTTTTGTTTGTTTTTTTAAAATTTTCTCCCAGCAGTGATGATGAGGAGGAGATGCTCATCAGTGAGGAAGAAGTTCCCTTCAAAGATGATCCAAGAGATGAAACTTACCGGCCCCATCTAGAGAAGTATATTGGATTAGATACTTACTGTGCTTTTAGACACAATAAAAGTCTAAATAATGATGATGATGATGATAATAATAATAATAATAATGTGTGACAATAAAAGTCACATCTTAGTTAATGAGCATTGTATGACCCAAAAGCACCTGTGGTAGTTGCAAAGGTGGGAAGGCTCCCAGTGGACACAGACTAAAGCCTTTAGAGCCCTGCTGGCTGCCAAGTTCTTTATTAAGCCTTGTTCATACTTCTACTTGAAAGTGGGACTTGATAAACAAACCTGAACTAGATCCAGGTTTTGCTTAAATATTGCTAAAAAGCAGACAATGGGAAGAGTATTGAAGGAATCTGCTGTGTTTATGTCTTTGTAGGGAAGCACCAAAGCAGAGGAGAAAAGCTAGCAAGGTGAAGGAGGAGAAAGAGAAGCAGAAAGAGATTAAAGTAGAAGTGAAAGAGGAGAGTGAGTTTCAGGAGGAGGAAGGACAACCAAGGAAGTAAGTAAAACTGCAGTTATGCAGAGTGTATTGTTCCTTTTACATTCTTGCTTGTGTATCACAGTGTTTTGTTGTTGTTGACTTCCCTTCTCCTCATCATCTGGTCCTGAAAGATAATAAGGCAGAAGCCTTTGTTCTGCTAGAAGCCCTGCTTCCTAGTGTCTTGCAAGGAAAAAGAAGTTGGTGCTTTTGTTTAGTTAGAATGGAGGTTTTTTTCTCCACGCTGTGATTTGGTCAGCCCACCTGGATATGGCCAAGCTGGTGTCTGTTGTGATGTCCTAAGTGGAGTAGACTCTATTAGAAAGGCAGGCTGAGGAGGCAACGTCTCTTAGGTGCCTGCAGGCACACACGGGAGTGCTTTGTATGCGCTTAAGTACAAAGGACAGAGTGAGGCAAAGCAGCTGTGTTCTCCCTCCTTGTGGAGAAACGAACTTCTGCTGCCTAGTCTGTCCCTAGTGCTTTGAGTGGAGACTCAGGACCTTTGGGTACGCTGCCACTGGAACTCAGCACTGAGGCTTTGTTCACCCTGGCAGCTGAGGTGGGTTGTATTCATGTGTCCCTCACAGCCATTCTCTGGGATGCTGAGTGAGAAACACAAAAGGCTGTGGTGCTTCGCTCCCCTGCGAGCAGTTGGAACAAACCAGGCTCCCTCTGCTGGTCTGCGGCCCGGGGCTCTGCACACCTTTGTTTCCTCTTGCTCTTTCTAAGCTGCTGCACAGCTGATTTACATTGGACTATTTATTTTTTCTTGTCCTGTTAGAGATGGACGTCTGAGGCTTGTGGTTATGTTGTTTGTATCAGACGCTGCTGCTGTGCATAATAAAACCTGTTCTGAAAGCTTGGCTTGAATGCTGAGTGCCTGCTCAGCATGTTACTGGCATGGTTTTGCTACCAGTAAAGATGTCTCAGTATGGTCTAGAAAAGGCTTCCATCAATCTACTGTAAGTGTCTCTGCAGCAACATGAGCAAGCAGGCAGAGTGTTCTGGGCAGAGCTATTGCTTGGGGTGGTGCATCTTGCACATAAGCATAGCTCTGCTGAGACAGAGCATAGATTTTTGTCTCGACAGGTGTAGAAGCTGCTGTGGTTAATTCAGAGGGTTGTAAAATAGCTGCCAGATTGCTAATATCATTCTCCCTACTTGTGCAGGTTGTTTTCCATACGATAGGAAATGTTAGCCAACAGAGCAGAGGAAATAGGGTGCACCACCAGTTGTGGATTGTGTTGGCAAAACTATGTGTTTGTAAAACATACACTGGGAAATGGAAGGTGTTGTGTGAGCAACCCACATGAAGGAAACCACAGGAATCTGCCTCTGACCTGCATTCTATTGATTTTTTCTTTTTTTTTTTTCTTTCATTTTTTTTTTTCCCTCTTCTCCAGAGCTTGCAGTTAATGAGGCAGCAGCTTGCTAACTGCACCAGACACTTACAAAAGCAGAATCTTGAGTGCTGATATGCAGCCTGAAAAAGGATGAATTTAATTATAAGGTCAAAAGTTGTTTGGACAGTTTCAGGTTGAAAAGGCAAAAAAGGGGAAGCTTGTGGTGCCTGGGTGAAAGTTTCTAAAAATGCCTTCCTTGCTGTGCTGCGGCAGCAGAGTTGTTCCCAAGCACAGCCTGCTGGGCTGGGGCTGGCTGATACTTGTGTGCTGCTATCTGTGTGGTTGTGAATGGTGAGCTGAGACACATCTTGAGACAGGCAACTGTGTTCAGAAGTGCTGTGCACTAGACCCAGCTGGCAGTCAGGCAGCAGCAGCCTGCCTGTCTTGGCAGTTTCTTTGCGTGACATTTGGTGGCATGTGGCAGACCTCGAACCACTCTGCCACCTGGGCATCAGAAACGTGGAGACCACAGCTCCACAAAGAGGAACTTTCTGCATGGTGTGGCAGTTCTTTAAAGTGCAAGAGCAGGCTGCACAGAGGCTCAGTTGCTCAGCTGCTTTAGGGAGCCTGCCCATCTATTATGAGAGTGTTTCCTTAGGAGCTCTTCAGGCACTGCGATCCAGAGCAGGTTGCTGGCTTGCCAGAGCAGCTGCCCTGCTGGATGCAGTCTTACTTTTCAGCCTCAAAGTGTACAAGAGCACTGTAGTATTTTTGTAGATCATGCTCCTGCTTCATAGCATACTCTTCAAAAAGTCTTGCCCACTAACGTTGTAAAAGAAGCTTCTCTCAGCTCCGTTTCTGTAACCCTGTTGCAGGAGGGGAAGGAGGAGAAAGGATGACAAAAGTCCAAGGCTGCCCAAGAGAAGGTAAGGGAGTGCCCTCTACTTCTGTTCTGAAGACTTGCTTCCCTTGTATCCTGCACAGGAGATGGTGATTGTCTCACAGCTTATCACTTGTACAGGATAGGAATCTGCCATAAAGGGAGGGGAAGAAATAAAGCACTGTCCCTTGACTTCCTTCCTGTAGGTGTGGGTTCGATTTCAGCCAACTGAATTGGCACTCCCATCCCACCTCCCCTTCCCCACTTCTGAGTTGATCCCTAGCCAGGCATTGCCCAGCAAAAAGGATCTGGGAAACCTGTGTCTCCTGCAGTTTTCTCAGCTCTGGGGAGACTCCTCAAGTAGTGCTAGGAGCAGGGGGAACTCTTGGACAGAGACTTTATCAGCATAGCCCGAAGAGGACTACTGGAGCTGTAATGCTTTGCTCTGACATCACCAAGCTGTGCTTGCACTGCTTTGTCTTGCTGCTGCCCTGCCTTCAGCTGCATCAGCTAACCACTCTGCCCTTTTCCCTGCTGACTCCTTAGGAAGAAGCCTCCCATCCAGTATGTCCGCTGCGAGATGGAAGGCTGTGGCACAGTCTTGGCTCACCCCCGTTACCTGCAGGTTGGTTGAGGCTCTTCACTTCCTAAATGAAGTGCAAGGGGCAGGGAAGGACCATTTGGAACAGGCAGCCAGTCCTCCACTGGCTGGCACTGACACACTCCTTCCTGATGCTGTCTTTCTGGTAGATGTAATCAGTTGTAGCTGTGTGTGTGTCTCTGTCCTGTAGCCTCTGTGTCCCATTGCTCAATGTCCACCTCAGTGGAGATCAAAGCTTCTGTGTTGCGGTGTAAAGGTGTCCTGTCAGTGCTCAGAGTCTGCTGAGGGACTGTCTGGGATGGGTGTGTCTCAGCTCTTCTCTTAGCCATGTGAAGAGTCTACAACCTTTCACTCTTCCTTTATAGCATCACATAAAGTACCAGCACTTGCTGAAGAAAAAATATGTGTGTCCTCACCCCTCCTGTGGTCGGCTCTTCCGACTCCAGAAGCAGCTCCTGCGGCACGCCAAACATCACACAGGTACAGGGGAGTGGGAGGTGGATACAAGCTCCTCAGGTCAGTGAACAGAGAGGGAGGGGAGGAAAAGCCTTCTAGGACTGTTGGAGAGAGTGAAGCCAAGGCAGGTGGGATAATTTGCAGCAGCAGGGTGTTCTGTCCTTCTAGATTACCATCTTTCAAGGAAATGAAAGAAATAGGCTATAGAGTTTTTAATTCTCCCTCTGGCAAGTATCACTTGGGAGTTGTGAAGGGGAATAAAGCAAGCCAAGCTTTAGCCTAGTTTGCTAGCCCTCCAGTATTGGTCAGAATGGATAATTAGCTCTTAGGAGAGTCTTAATCATGTCTTAACTCTCACGATCAGCTGCTGTGGTGTATTATAAGACACCTCCTTTGCTATGCCTGCTGGCCTCCCAGCACTTCTAGTTCTGCTGCTTCTTGAGCAGCTTTACCTGCAACATGTGGGAGCTGGGAAAGGGAGCAGGTCTACAGAAAAGTAATGTTCCAACTGGCATTGCTTTTTAGATCAAAGGGATTACATCTGTGAGTACTGTGCTCGAGCGTTTAAGAGTTCTCACAACTTGGCAGTGCACCGAATGATCCATACGGGCGAGAAGCCCTTGCAGTGAGTACCTCTGCCTGTCTCTTGCTCTCCTACTTTGAGGGACCCTCGGATACAGCTTCAATGGACTGCCCTGAGTGCAGGGACAGCTCTGAAGTCAGGGCTGGGACCTGTTCTTGGTATCCCAGCTCTCTAAACACACATCAGTAGGAGTGTTTGAGCTGCTACTCGTCTCACCTGCATCTTGAGGCAGTGTCTCAGTGGAGATCCAAGTCACATAAGCCCTCTGCAAATAAAACTGGAAGAGCTGCAGTCAGCACCAGAGATTTCTTTCTTTTTCACCCCCCCTCCCGCCCTAGGTTGCCTCTTTGCTGCTGCTGTCTTTGTAAGTGTGTGTGGGGATGTCTCTTTGTTGTGACCTCCCCCTTCTCCTCTCTCAGGTGTGAGATCTGCGGATTCACCTGCCGGCAGAAGGCTTCCCTCAACTGGCACATGAAGAAGCACGACGCAGACTCTTTCTACCAGTTCTCCTGCAACATTTGCGGCAAGAAATTTGAGAAGAAGGACAGCGTCGTGGCCCACAAAGCCAAGAGCCACCCCGAGGTGCTTATCGCTGAAGCGCTGGCTGCCAACGCAGGTGCCCTGATCACCAGCACCGACATCCTGGGCACTAATCCCGAGGCCATTGCACCGCCCACCGACGGCCAGGGCCTCCCCCTTCTTCCCGACCCCCTGGGGAGCGCTGCCCCGGCGGATTGCCTGCTGCTGGGCCCCGATGGGATGCCGAAGACGTACTGCGGTGGGGCGGAGCGCGTCAGCCTGGTGGCCGACGGCAAACTCTTCGTGGGCAGCGGCAGCAGCGCGAACCCGGAGGGGCTGGTCATGAACACAGAGATCCTAGGAGCCACCACAGAGGTGCTCATTGAAGATTCAGACTCCGCTGGACCCTAGTGGTTGGGGAGCACCTGGGTGCTGGGACAGTTTAGACTCTGTATTTAAAAGAGGGGGGAGGGGGAAAAAAAAAGGCAAAAAGCAAAAAAGGAAAAAACAAACCACCCAGCAAAGAGACACTTAACTGAAAGAGAGAAAAGTCAAACGAGACTTACAGTACTAGTAAATAACCGAAGGGTCTGCTCCCCTCCAGTGTGGATCACAGCACATCCTCCTTCTTCCAACCACTTCTCTCTCTCTCCCACTGCTCCTTTGTAGAAAGGGGCAGATGCTGCCATTTACCAGAGCAAGTCGGACTGAGCGATGATGGATTTCTCCAAGGGAGGGGGGCTGCCGAAAATCCTTCACTCTACCCCAAAGCAGATGCCTTTCTGGCTCCTTGACGTGGCACCACTTGCAAACTAGGAAGTCTTTGATATGCTCTGGACAAGTTTCTTAGGACTCCCTCTGGCCCCTGGTCCCAACTTCTATGCATTGCTGCACTCTGATCCTTGCAGACTGATTCTTTCTCCCAGGGCTGGGAGTTTTGGCTTGGCACTTTAGGCCCTGTCGTGGTTTGAGGTGAGCTGTGAAGCAGCGCACGTCCCTCTCCCCACCACGCTCCCCTGCTCCAGCTCTGGCAGGAAGTGGAGGGAACGCCCTGGCTCATAGATCATGTTTGCTTGGAGAGGCCCGGGGGCTACGGGAGCCCTGCGTGGGAGAGGCAAGGAGGAGCATCCCGGTTTGACGACAGTAATTTGCACTTTGAACATGCTTCGTTTTTGTGTTGTGGTAACAAGATTCCTTATTTATTGATTAAAAAAGGGTCGGTATTTTTAGTTATGTTCTTAGGGGGTGGAGGTGGAAGGAGTTTGGGCTATTTCCCGGTAGGCTCCTTTGCACTAGCGAGCTGCAGGGAGCAGGTCGCTGGGAGAGCTGGGGTGGAGGCAGCGTTCTGGATTCAGATGGCTCTCAGCTTTTCCAGAGTAGAGGGAGAGCCCCTGGAGAAGAGTCTGTTTGCAGTGGGAGTCTCTGCAGCAGCATTTTAGCAGGAGGATGCGGTGAGTGATGGAACAGCTGGCTGTTGTCTACCTCCCAGCTAGGGGTGAGCTCTTTGCGTGACGTGCCCTTCATGCCTCCCCCTTGCTCCCTAGCCTTTCAGGGAAGAACATCATCAGCCAGGAACTTGTTCTCGTGATTTAGGACAGTTGTGAGCTGCTTGCTGCTGGGGAATGTGTTCCTCATCCAACTCTGCCTCTCTTTTCCAGGTCTAGACAAAGATATAGAAGCAGGGATGGGATATGGTTGTCTCAGGCTTGTTTATCCAAGGCAATAGACTGACAGGGGACTAAGGGGCTGTCAGCATCTCTCTCCCAGTCCCATTTCAGAGGGGGAGGCTGTTGTACAGCCACGTTCTCAAAGCTTCTCTCTTCTGTGCAAACTCCCCTGCTTTCCAGGAAGCCTCTTGGTTCAAGTGTTGTCTGCTGGTGTAGTTAGGACAGCTCTGAGCCCTCGGAAAAGTTTACATAGGATATGATGTGTCTGCTATGGAGACTTGGATCTTTTTGCTCTTACCTGAATTTTGTGTGGAGATTCAGTGGCCTTGAATTCGTAGTGTTTTTGGAAGAGGTGAAGAATAACCTGAGCTTTTTGTTTCCTTGGTTTTTGGGTTGTATGGTTGGGAGCAGAGAACTGAGGTATCTTGTTCGAGCACAAGGTTGAGTTAATTGGTCTGTAGCACACAGCAGCTAGGGAAAAATTGGGTACCTGAGGTCTGGACAATGGCAATAAACCATGGAATTTAATTGGAGACTCGTAGCAGGAAACTGACGCTGAACACCCACTCTGTCCCCTGTGCTGCCTGGCAATGAAGCTGTGGGCCAAGCCTGACAGCTTGATTAGGCCATTTGTCCTAAACTGCCCCTTCCCTTCCTCCTTTACACTGATAGTGTTGTCAGGGCAAGTTGAAACACTTCTAGTGTTGGAGTGGTTTGTGGCTGAGCAGTTTTCAGCTATGGTTGGTGGCTTACATCCTGGGTGTGGGCATCCTACGTTCTTGCACCCTGGCAGCAGCATGACTCCCATGTCTGCAGAAGATGCATCTGGCCATGAGCCTGTCCTGGAGATAAGGATGAGGGCCCAGTGTACCTGAATGGTGTATGTCAGGTGCTACATGGCTAAACTAAACCTGTTCCTTCAGCTTCCTTCAGGATGATCCAGTTTCTTACTTCCATCAAATTATTTCCAGCAGGTAGCTTCTGGGTCCCTTGCCCTTGCAGCACAGTAGAGATGTGTGCAAACTCAGCTTGGATGGTTCCGTGTCCCAGCAGTGTGCGTCTGTCTGGGGAGGCTTGGGGACTGACTGACACACACTCTGTGGTGGCATGTCACCTGGCCTGGATCCCAGCTGCCAGCAGCAGATGTGCTGGTGTAGTGCAGGTTGGCCATGTCATCCCCACACTTACTGCAGACCACACTGCTGGAGCTGCTTTACATGCCCTGCCCCTGTGCCCTATAGGAGGTGCAAGTGGGCAGGGCCTGGCACAGAACACTAAATGGAGAGCTTGGGGTTTTTGTTTTCTGAGAGATGGCACTTCAAATGTTTTTGAGTCAAGTGCTTGCTCACCTCTGATGCAACACTTGGCACCTGGCTGGGAGGCAAGGGAGGCTGCTTCATCTGCATCTGCCCCAACAGCTCTGAGCAGAGCAAAGCGTTTACCATCAGCCACGTTTCTGGGATGCAATTGAGCAGCTCATTTGCTTCCCAGCCTGGACACCCCCGATCCCCGCTGCTCCCCACCATGTCCTTCCATGCACACCTCTTGGCTTTGTTTTTTTCTTTTTCTGGGCTCGGCCCATTGCCTGTCTGTCCTCTAACCACGGCCTGCTAACCCCTGGTGCAGGAGGGACTGGTGTAGCTTCTTTCCCACTCCCATTCGAAATCCTGAAACTGACACAGCTCTCCTGCAGCTCCGCCTCCTCTCGATGTCTCTCCTTCACTCGCATGCAGTTTGCTTCAATAAATTATTGTAGTAGTTTGCAATAAACTTTTTTTGTATTTTTTCCCCCTGTATTTATTTTTTTTTCTCCTCCCCGGGGAGGGAATGGAGGGAGTGCAGGGCCCTTTGCCTGCTCTCAGTGCCCTGGAGGACTTGCAGGCGCTGTACCCCGTGCAAGCAGCAACATGCGGGCAGGGGCCTCGTTCCGGGAGCCCCAGGGCACAGGGTTGGGGCCGGGGGCTGTGCCAGCTCCAGCTGGGGGGCTCCCGGAGCTCAGCAGCACTTTCTGCAGTAGCCACCAGGTGGCAACGATGCTGTTGGGTTGGCCACCGGCCCTGGGAGCTCGGACTTGGGGGGGCCGGGGCAGTCTCCCAGCCAGGCTGGGGCAACGCTCTGTGTACTGTGATACTAAAGGGAAACTGCTTTTCAACCCCTGTTTGGTTTTTTGTTTTTTGTTTTCTCTTAATCTGGGTAATACGTAACCAAAATAAACATACTGAGGAAAAAAAAAACGAACCAACCTAAAGGGCTGTTTTTGTCTTGGTGCATGCAGTTTGCTATAGTGTGTGGCTCAGTGCTGCCTTGGGGGACCTCCTTCTCTGCCCGCAGCCCCTCCTTGGGGAACGGAGCCCCTCACTGAAAGGGGAGTTTAGAGATGGGGGAGCCAGTCCCATGCAGCCACAGGGAAATAAGAGGACTGGAGGTGACTGGAAGAGCCCCCTGCAGCCTTCTGTTGTGGTTTGGTTTGCAGCCCAGCCTGCAGCTGGTGCTGGGTCTCCAGCCCAGGGACTCCCCTCAGCCCTTCGTTGGTGAAGTTGCAGTGCTCTGCTGCACCACGGCCGTGGCCGAGGTGTTGAGCAATGTCTGGGCTTTGCTAGCCTCTTCCTGGCAGTGGTTTCTCGCACTGTGGCATGAGCTGGGGAGATCAGTGCCGCTAATCTCACTGTGTGGCTGGGAGGGAAGAATGGGTCAGAGCTGGGGCTGGGAGCCTGTTGCCACCAGGCAAGGCCATTATAGGCAAGCGCTTGGAGTAACGATGTGGGAATTAGGGAAATAATCTGTTGCTGTTGATCCCAGAGGTGAGAATTCGCAGCATCGTGCCAGCCCCCGGGCGCAGAAGAAGGGTAGTGCCAGGCCAGCATACGCGTGAGCGGAGCTCTCGGCTGGAATGCACCAGCTCAGCAAGGGATTGTCCTCTCTGGGCTGGGCAGGCACTGTGCCCTGAGCCTGGGGCCGTGACAGCTGCCCAGGCCATGGCGGCAGCAGACAGCCCCTCACCTGGCCTCCGGCGCCGCGACCTCTGCAGCAGAGGCATCCGCTTGGCCGGGAAGATGCGCTCGGATGTCGTCGACCTCCTGGACACTTACGTGAGTTGCCTGAGCTCCCTCTGTGCTTGCTAGGGGGGCGGGGAGCGCCGGTGGGTGTCTGCTCTTACTGGGGTCTGGCAGCTGTGGCTGCGGCCGGGCTGGGGCGCAAGGGGGATGGCCCCGGTAGAAATGGGCAATTAATTTCTGCCCGGTACTGGGCCAACATTAAACACCTTGCCTTGTGCTGCCCCGGATGCCTCCCGACTCGAGGCTCCTGCGGGGCTCCTGCCTCCCCAGCGCTGACGCCCAGCTGCCGTCTGCTCCGCAGGTGGAGTGGCAGGGCCTGGACGCCTCGGCCAGCGTGGCGGCGGTGGAGGGGGTGCCGGCGGCAGCGGTGGAGCGCTGGGATGAACAGACGGGGACCCAGCGGCTGCTGGAGAACCTGGCAGCCTACCGGACCTTCCGCGCCCTGCTGGCCCAGATGCTGGAGGAGCAGCAGGAGCAGCTGGGGGAGGCCGACACTGCGCTGGGCCGGGCGCTGGCGTCTGTCCTGCTCCAGGTCTCGGCCTTCACCTACCACCTCGAGGAGCTGCTGCAGCTGGAGAGCCGCGGGACGCCCAGCGAGGAGGTGGATGTGCCGGTTCCCCCCTCCCACCTCGGCCTGTTCGAGAGGAAGCTGCGGGGCCTGGGGGTGCTGCGGGAGCTGGCCCAGTGGGCTGTCAGGTCCGCCCGGGACCTGCGGCAGCTTGCCAAGCCCAGCCCGGGCAGCAGCTCGGCCCCCGGCCCGGACGAGAGCCCCTGAAGCTGGGTACGTGGCGGGAGGGCTTGGGTCCTGCTGGGGCAGAGCAGGGGGGTCCTTGCAAACTTCGCAGAGGGCTGCTGATAGCAGGGAGGGTTGTTGGGGGCAGGGTGCGGTCGAGAGGGACGGGGTCATTAACCCCTGGGCCCCTCATGCTTTCAGTGCTACCACCTGTGGGGAGACCGAGGCATGGGCTGCATTCTGCCCTGGAGCAAGCCCCGATACCCAGGTGAGGTGAGCCTCGGGGGTGGCTCAGGCTCTGCCTGCTGCAGGGTCAGAATTATCCCCTGGGAAGCAGCTTTGGTTCTTGCCCCAGGGCCAAGAGGCTGTAGCCCTCAGTGGGCTTCCTTTGAAACCCAGTGGCTGCCTGGCTTGCCAGCCCGGGTGCTGCCGCTGGCAGAGAGAAGCTGCCCTGGGGCTCTTGCAGAGGCAAGGCAGGAGCAAAAGGACCGAAAAATCCTGCCTAGTGGAAGAAATCTGGTTGGAACTAGATGATCTTCGAGGTCCCTTCCAACCTAAACCATTCTATGATTCTGTGCTGGCATGGACTCCTCTCTCCCGCCTGGCTCGAGTGTTCTGCACATTGGATTTCTGCTCTAACTGCTCGGGGGCTTTTTTTGGGAGAGGGGGTGTGGGAGTAAGAAAAGGAGAAGGTTTTTTAACCACTCAGACACATTAATGGAGAAGATCTTTTAACGGAAGGCTCTGATTCAGAAGACTCTGCAAGGAGGTTTGTGCCTCCAGGGGTTATTTTGGGACTGGAAATGGCACAGAGGATTAAGTAGCCCCAACCATATCTATGCTTACCCGTGCGGAGGGGAATGCTGTGACATTTTGCAGCTGCCCAGGCTGTGGTTTTCTTGCTGAATGGATGTGATGGCTGCTGGCTGCAGAGTGAATAAAAGGGCTGGGAGATTTACTGGGGTGATGTGACTTCTTGGGAGAGGTGGGACAATGGGACTCAATTTCACCAGAAAGCCTGGACTGCCCTTTTCTTACCCCAGGGAAAGTTCAGTCCTGGTGGGGTGGGAGGTTTGGGGGTGATGGTACTTGCTGGGAGGCTGTAGGGAAGATGAAGGAGCTGGGGATGAAGGAAGAGGAGGTGGTGAAGGGAGTGATTTGGGTTGTGCCTCATATCCTGGTGTGGCCCTGCCTTCCCCCCTGGTCTGTGAGAGGGAAGGCAATGTAGAGAGACGCCAGGGGCACGAGGTGGGGAGGAGGCTGGGGACGTGCCTGGCTGGCCCCATACAAAGCGCCTTTGTTGTGGCGGGTGGTGGTGACACTGGGCACAGCGCCTACCCCAGCAGCGATGGTGTCTGCGTGGGCATGGGAGCCCCAGGCGCTGCGGGAGGACAAAGGGCGATGCTGAGGCGCAAAGCCCCTACCACCCCATCCTGCCCTCTCCATTGTCCACATCAAGGCAAGGAGGGCCCCACACAGTCTGGCCAAGGGTGGTTTAGTGGTGCCTGTTTTCTTGTGGGTGACACCCAAGAGCAAGAACATGCACCTTAGTGCCTGACCTCAGCTTTGCAGCTCAGAACGGATTATTTGTAATGTTTCTGCTTCCCTGCATTTGGGATTAACAACTTCAGGCCTTTATGTTTTTCAGGATTAGTCCAAGTAAGTCTCTTTCCCCACAAGTATTTCTGTTTCCCAGCCTTGTCTGCCTGGTGCACTTGAAGCCATTTTGCTTTTCTCCCTTTGCACCCTCGTGCTCAGCAGTGGCCAAGCGCTCGCTTCCTCGCATGCCTGCTGCCCCTCACCTGCCTAAAGGCAGATGTGTCCATCCCAAATGCTGCATGGCTGTCCCTGAGCCCTGCCACCCCGAGCAGGCAGGAACAGACCGTTTTTTCCCCATTGCACTAGCCCGGGTATGAGGCCCATTCTGAGGAGCCAGCCCCAGCCCTGGCACAGATCCATGCAACTCAATCCTTCCAGGTCAGGTGATGCTGTGAGCTGAGCTCTGCCGCTACAATCACACTCGGGGAGTCAAAGCTGGTATTGAAGGTGGATCATGATGTTGCTGCAGCTTCCGCAGGCTGTGCCCGGCAGTGCAATTCACCACTTTTGTAACCTTCCTTTTCCAGGGGGGGCTACTTTGCCAGCAGCAAAAAGTGTTTGCAAAGCAAGGCCAAGCGCTTTGAAATGGTCACATGAAACATGTCAGAAAGCAAACCCTAATCCAACCCCACTGTGGTCTGGCTGGCTAAGCAAGGGACTCCAAGTCTCAAGCTTTCCTCCCCAGCATGCCCCTTCCGTGCAGCACAGAGCTGGTGCCATCTGAGCCTGCTGGGTTTCCATGCTGGTTTTCAGCTGCAACACTGAAGGGAATCACTGGTAACTGATTTGGTGAGAACAGGGGCATCTGACAGCCACGGTCCCTTGCTGACAGGAGGCCCCTTTGGACTTGCATTAGCACAGGCTGAAGGTAAGTTGATCTGAGTGCCTGGAGATGACCGAAGCTGCTGATTTTGAAGGCAGAAACGAAGAGCCCGAGGGAGGACAGCCCTACCCACTACATGGCTAATGTATCCTGGACCGTACCCAGGGGATAGCCCCCCAGGCTGCTCCCCGCTGGTGCTGCAGTGCAAGGACCCTGCTGGTGCTGCAGTCAAAGTTCTCAGATCTTGCTTCTCTGCCATAGCACATAAAGTGGGGTCTGTATTCGAGGTCCTGCCTTGGGTTAGACACGCAACACCCTCACCATCTTGATTCCCGTTGCTGGCGGGCTTGGGGCCACCAAGAGGTCGGTGTGCACCAGGGTCTCCATACAGCGTTGAGGCTGCAATCGTAGTTAAGGTTTGTGGGACAACGGCCCTTGGGGTCTCGGAGGTGGGGGTGTGCAGAGCACCAGCGGGGTCCTTGGACTGCAGGGTAGGGGTGCAGGGGGGGCCACTGGGAGGGGTCCCATGGGTGTAGGGTGGGGCTAAAGGGACTCTGGGATCTCAGAGGTGGTGGGCTGACGGGCACCGGTGGGGTCCTTGGGCTGCAGGGTTGGGGTTCAGGCGGTACTCGGTGTCCTGCGGGCTGCAGCGGGGTTCGTGTGGTGCACCGCACCTCGCCGCGCCTCGGCCCGCCCCTGGCCGGAGCGGTTCGTCCCTGCCCCTCCCGGCCCCGCGGCGCGATGCTCGGTGCCGCCGGGCCGAGGCCGGGCGCGGTGACGTCAGGGGCGGGGCCGCNCTGCGGCGGCAAGCCAGAGCCGGGGGCAGCGGCGGGCCGGGGCGGCGGAGCCATGTTGCTGGCTTCGGCCGTGGTGGTGTGGGAATGGCTGAACGAGCACGGGCGGTGGCGGCCCTACAGCCCGGCTGTCAGCCACCACATCGAGGCGGTGGCCCGCGCCGGACCGCGGGCGGGTGGCAGCGTGGTGCTGGGGCAGGCCGACAGCCGCCTGGCGCCCTACATCATCGATCTGCAGTCCATGCACCAGTTCCGCCAGGACACCGGTGAGTCCGCCCGGGGCACGGCCGCTGCACGGCCGGTCCCCGTCCCGGCGCGCCTTGCCCTGCCCTGCCTGGTCGTGCTGGGCCCTGCGCCGGGTCTCCCCGCGTTGCTTTGCGCTGCTGTGTTGCCGGGACCCGCGCCTGTCCGCGCCTTGCCCGCGCTGCGCGGACTGGCCTTGCGGTGCTCGGCGCCACGAAGCGCTGCCCGGTCCCCGCTGCCTGCGGCTCCCCGGCCTGGCGTTGCACAGTGTTGCCTGCCCTCGAGTTGCTTTGCGCCTTGTCGTGCCTTCCAGTGCTGCCCAGCCCCTCCTGGTCTCGCACCGCTCCGTGCTCCTGGCTGTGCAGTTCGCAGCACCGCACTGTGCCGGCGAGTCCCGTCCACAGCTGCCCTCTCCCGGTCCCTCGCTGCACCGGGTCACGGTGCCAGGCCCCGTGCTGCCTTGCCCGGTCAGGTGCTTTCCTGCCTGACACAACTGATCTGGGTCTCCTGTGCATGCAGGCCCCTCGTTGCAGCTCACTGGTTGGTGTAGAGTTGCATCGCGCAATGCTTTGCAGCCAGGTCTGATATTGCACAGGGCTGCCTGACCTGGAATTGCATTGCACAGTGTTGCACAATGCTGTGCTGCTGGGTCCCATGCTGCATTGCACTGCCTGATCTGGAGCTGGGTTATACTGCGTTGCTTTTCCCAGTCCCGTATTGCATTGTGCTGCTTTGCCCTGCAGTACATCCCGTTGTCTGCTCTGCTGTTGTGTTGCTGGCTGTACTGTACTGTACTGCACTGTGCCGCTGGGCACTGCTCTGCATTATGCTCCCTGATCCTAGATTGCATTGCCTGGTCCCATCTTGTGTCTGGGTTTGCCTCGTGCCACCCTGCCCTGCCTGCCCTACAATTGCACAGCTCTGCTTCTCGTTGCCCAGTCCCATGCTGCTGCCTAAGCCCATGCAGTCTGAGGTTGCCTCTTGCTAGCTTGCATTATGCTGCCTTGCCTGGTCCCACGGGGCTTGCTGTATCCCATGCTGCCCAGCCATGCCCACGTATTCCTGGCTCCTTTGGGGCATCACACTGCCCAGCCTCCTTGTGCCCTACTGCATGCTATGTTCTGTTCTTCTCCTAGCCCAGATTCCCTTTGTGTGCAGCACCTGTCTGCTGCAAACCCTTCCCAGGGCCCTGTTGAGCCATTATCAACCCCAAAGGCCTGGTGCTGTATGGTACTTGGGAGGCAAATCTTGCTCTGAGTCACGGCAGCCCATGAGGGTGACCAAGGTTGGAGGCACAAGCAGGAGGGGGGATGCTCAGGGAAGGCTCCAGCAGGTGGGGGACTCCCCAGGGTGGTGGCTTGGCTAGGTAACGGAGGGATGTGTATGGGTGGGGAGGCAACAAGCAGGCATGGGGGAGGCCCAAGGCAGTGAGGACGTGGAGGGATTGTCAGTGTGGTGGGACATGTGTGGCCCTGAAAGTACCTGGGATGTGGGCTATAGGCACCCACAGGGAAGAGGAACAGGGAACTTGTGGCTCCCTTAACATCCCCGTGAAGGTGTTCGGTGCAGTGAGACGCTGGACACTCTTCTTTGTCCTTCCCCTAGCAGCCCTAGGAGCTGGCAGTGACCCTCTCCTGCACAGGGGTGTGGGGGCCAAGGGACCTCTGCAGCGAGGCTGGGGGCCAGCCTCTGAGGGCTATTGTCACTAAGGGAGGAGGCCTGAATGGGGGATTGTTCTGTCTGTCCCTGGGTTGCTGGGGATGTTGGTATTTTGGGTCATTAAAAACTCTGATTTGGGGGGGTCGCGACCCTGGCAGGCCCTGAATAGCTATTGTCCCTTTTCTTCCCCTGCTGAATGGGAGGCCGGCTGGCTGTGCCGGGCTGGGGGATGCATGGCATTCCCACACCGCTGCTCGGGGACTGCCAGATGCCGCATGCCGCCGCTGCCCTCCCCGCCTCGCACCGGATTAGGATAAATCACCGCCCCGCTCCCCTCCGGCCCCGCTTCGTGTCGCCAGTGCAAATGGCTTTTCTCCCCTGGCTGCCCCCTGGCATGCCTGGGGGTGCAGCTGCACCCCATTTTCTGTAGCAGGGTACTCGATGTGCCCCTGTCATTAGTGTTAATAAACAGCTCTTGCTTTTTAGCCCACTTCTTCATGGCAAGTGGCCCTATGTAGGGACTAACAGTGGTGGCTGTTGCCAGCAGAGAGATGGGGGTGAAAAGGGACTCCTGCAGACTTTACCAGACATGGTGAAAAGCTAAAGAAGCAATCTTCTTGTTTCTTCCCTCTGGGTTTTGCTGTTCTTGCTGCTGGCATGGGCTTTTGTAGAAGAGCATGGGGGCAGTGGTGCTTGTGAGATCATCTCACCTGTCAACCAAACAACTCTAGGTGCTAGCAGTATGTTTAGGATGGGACCCCAGGGCTGAGCCCAGCCATACCTAGTCCTGAAGAGGAAAGCTTTTGCTTCATTGTAGGAGTTTCCAAACTTTGTGTCTGTGTTTTGAATGTGTCCCAGTTGACCGTGAGGGGTGGGAAAGGAACTGCCTAGCCAAAATAAGGATGCAAACTACAAAGCCTTCATGCTTTGTGCTCCCATCCTACTCTTAATGCTCTCTGACAGGGAGCAGGAGCTGGACATGGGGCCCCACTTGAAGTCCTTTGCTTAGCCTTGCGGAGACTTTCCTTGTGCTGTAGGCTGATTTTTCATCTTGGGCCAGTTTGGCAGCCACAGACGGTGAGGCTGGCACAAGACTTGCACCTCTGCACATATGGGTGCCTGCACATGTCACCACTGTGGGGCTCAGAGCTGCCCCTTAAATATTTTATTTACTCATCCTGGTCTGGAGCTGAGAGGGAGACAGGGCTGTGGGAGTCACTGCAGGACTCCGATGTTTACGTGTCTGGTTTTATCAGGCTCCTATGGGAGGTCCCTGGGAGTGCGTTGGAGCAGCTAAGTTTGTGGTTCTGTGTTTCGCCATCAGTGCTGAGTGACTGCACACTGGGTCTGGGAGGGCAGCCACCACCATTGATCGATGGGGACAAAATCTGCTGTGCCCTTACACTGGAGATGTCCCCCAATGCTGGGCACATAAGGCCTTGGGGCTCTTTGGCCTCTTTGCTGCACCAGCAGCAGGGTGGCTTGCAGCAGCAGCCTGGGGAAGCCAAAGCACACTACTCTCCTGGCAGAGTGCGGAGCACAGTTGAGCTGAAAAGCCATCCTGTCCCTGTGCCAAATGACACTAGCAGGGCAGGCTGGGGACAGTTTCACTGCCTGCTTGCAGGTGGATCAGGTGGATGCCAGCAGCAGGGTCTGATGTCATCTCTCACCCTCCCTCAGGCACTATCCGCCCTGTCCGGCGCAGCTACTATGACCCATCGTCAGCACCAGGCAAGGGAGTTGTGTGGGAGTGGGAGAACGACAGCGGGTCGTGGACGCCCTATGACATGGACGTGGGCATCACCATCCAGCGTGCCTACGAGAAGCAGCACCCCTGGGTGGACCTGAGTGCTATTGGCTTCTGCTATGTCATCGACTTTGCCACCATGGGCCAGATCAACCGCCAGACTCAGCGCAAGCGTCGCATCCGCCGCCGCCTCGACATGGTCTACCCACTGGTCTCAGGCACCCTGCCCAAGTCACAGTCCTGGCCAGCCAGCCCCGGGGCAGCCGCAGCTCCCCCAGTCCCCGCCTGCGCCTGTCCCCAGTGTCTCCTGGTCATGAGCGTCAAAGCCACCGTGTCAGCTGCTGGCCCTGGCACTGCCACCCTGCAGCCCCGTAAAGCCCCCCCTGTGCCGCCCACTGCCCCTAAAGCTCCAGCCCCAGCCCCAGGGACTAAAGCACCTGACGGTACAGCCACAGTGCGTGGCTCGCTGAAGCCACTGGCAGCGCAGGGTGGGCGGCGGCAGGCAGCCAGCACGCCTGCACTCAGCTTGGCCGGCTCCACCGCCAGCCCCTCCGGCGCGGGCACTGGCAAAGCTTCCCGTCCTGGCCTCGGCACCCTCAACCGCAGCCACCTCCAGCGCCTGGCCATTGCCCAGTCCCGAGTGCTTATTGCTTCTGGGTGAGTCCTGCCAGGTGTGAGCGAGAGGGTAGTTGTGGGGAGAACAGCGGCAGTGCGACTTTGTTTCCTGTTTGCCAGGGTGCGGAGGGGCCACGGTCCCATGGGGCTCCCCTCTGCAGAGGTGCTATCACCCCGGAGTCTGGTGGGAGATGAACTTTGGTGGTCCTTCTGCAGCCGGAGGGCTCTGCTGGGCCCCTTCCTCACGGATGCCTGGGGAACTGAGCAGGGATGGTGTGGCTCCTGCATCTCAATGAGGAGACTCAGGCTGCCCTTTCTCTTGGTGGCAGGGAATGGGTGGGGGAACTGCAAAAGGCCCAAAGAAAAGCCATTCAAACCCCATGAGAAGGGGTCCCTCCAGACCTCTGCACTCTGAAGATACTTTTTTTTTTTTTTTTTCCAGGGGGGTGGGCATTTAATGAGTCTGTTTCTCCCCTTTGTCTGGCTCTGCCGTCAGCCTTCTGTCGCAGCTTGGCCCCTTTCCTCTCCCTCTCCATCCTCCCCCTTCCCTCCGCTCCTGACCGGCAGGAAAACTTTCCCATGGAAGAGAGCCCCAAGGGGAGGAGGGGGGAAGAGCTGCGGCAGCAGCATGGCCATAGGAGAAAAGGGGGAAACAAACCACAACAGACCGTCCCAGGGAGCGGTGACAAAAAGGGGCTGTGAATGGAGATGCAGGCAGGCTTCTAAAGAGCGAGAGAAAAGGCGGTGGTGGAGCAGGGGGGGCACATCGCCCTGTCGGTGGATTCTCTATTTCCAGCCAGGGCCTGTGCAGTTGCTCAGGCAACTATTGTCTGGCCCTCGCTGGCCCCTGGGGACTGTGGGGACCTGGGTGCCTGCCGCTGGCCCTGACATAGTCTCTGCTGGCTCCTCACAGGGTCCCCACTGTCCCCGTGAAGAACCTCACTGGCTCCAGCCCCGTCAACCCAGCACTGGCAGGTGAGGATGAGGCTGCAGCAGGGCACTCAAGGTGCTCTTGAGTATTGCCTTTCCCAGGGGGCAAGTCAGCCCCCGTGGGCTGGTTTTTGGGGAAACAGCTGTTGTTTGGAGTGATGCTGGTTCCTCAGTGCACTTTCAAACCCCTTCACCCAGGGATCACAGGGATCCTAATGAGCGCGGCTGGGCTGCCCGTCTGCCTGACACGGCCCCCCAAGCTGGTCCTGCACCCCCCACCTGTCAGCAAAAGCGAGATCCAGTCCATCCCTGGCATCTCCCACACCTGCCGCAAGACCACAAAGAAACAGGCCAAGAAGGGTGAGAGGCACTTTGCTAGTTGACCCCAGTTCCTGTGCCACCATCCCTACCTGATCCTCTGTCCCCCTGTCCCCTTCTGCCACTGCCAGCAATGGCTCTTCCCCAGTGTTGCCCTCCAGCCCCTCTGACTCTTGGCATCCCACAGGTAAAACCCCAGAGGAGGTACTGAAAAAATACCTGCAGAAGGTGCGGCATCCGCTGGATGAGGTGCGATAAGTGGGGGTCGTGCAGGGCTGTCCCTGGGATGCTTTGCTCTGGGAGGAGTGACTGGGGACATGGGTGATGCCCCTTGTGCTGTGCAGGGCTCTCCTGCAGCCTTTCGTGTCTCTGCCCTGTGCCTGTCCCCCTTGAAAGAGGGGCTGTGTGTTGCATGCGTGTGTTGACTGGCCCTTGGAGCGGCCCAGGGTGGTGGCACAGCACCAGGGGTGGGTGTTGGTTCCCGGGCAAGAGCAGGGCAGCTCATCAGCCCTGTGTCCTCGGCATGGCTCTGACTGCATCCATCCAGCTGAACCCTCTCCCATTTTGTGTAGGACTGCACCATCTGCATGGAGCGCCTCTCGGCACCCTCTGGCTACAAGGGACCCCAGCCGGCTGTCAAGCCTGACCTGGTGGGGAAGCTGGTGAAATGTGGACATGTCTTCCACCTCCACTGCTTGGTGGCCATGTACAACAACGGCAACAAGGTGTGAGGTGGCAGCATCCCATCAGGGGATGCCTGAGCCCCCAGCTCAAGGACCTGTGCTGAGCTCTGCCTGCCCTTAGTGGGACAGTGCTTGAGCCCTGCTGCTCCAGAGGACTGTGACCTCCTGGCTCTAACAAAGAGGTTTAATTTATATCAGCAGCAAGCACGAACTCAGAAACCAGGGTTGTGGGGGTGTATTTTACCTCTGCTATGCCTGGTTTTACACCCTTGCATTCCTTCCAGGTTTAGTGGCAGTGAACTTTGATCCCTTGCGTGTTCAAGCAGAGCCTCACCTCTGGTGCTGAGCAGTGCTCTAGGTGGGCTTTCCTGAGCCTCCTGCAAATGGCCCTTGTGCTCTGCTTTCACAGACAAATGCATTTTGTGTTGTTTGGGGAGGGGATTGATGCTTCTTTTCTTCCCGTCTGAGAAAACCCAAACAAATGAAGCACCACCAAATCCTAAACCAGAGGCATGGAAAGTAGTAAGGGCTACAGAATCATAGAAAGGGCTATAGCATTGTAGGCTATAGAACTGAGGAGAAGTGCAGCCCTTAGGTTTTTGGTCAAAGTTGGGTCACTGTAGCAAATTCTCCCAGCTCTGTCCCCTGCTTCCTGAGTGGTTTTGAAACTGCTGTCTTCGTGATGACAACAACGTTCAGTGCTGCTCAGGGCTGAGGCGCCCAGGCTGGTGTGGTCCTGAATACTGATTTCATTTCTCTTTCCCTGCTCCTCAGGATGGAAGCCTGCAGTGTCCCACCTGCAAAACCATCTATGGGGTGAAGACAGGGACGCAGCCCCCGGGGAAGATGGAGTATCACATCATCCCTCACGCGCTGCCCGGCCATTCGGAGTGCAAAACCATCCGCATCATCTACAACATCCCCCCGGGGGTGCAGGTGTGGCCCCAGCCCTGTGCTGGGGGTGGGAACACGGGTGGTCGTCCCCTGTGGGGGCTGGTGGCCCTTGTCACCACTGCCTCATCCTCTGGGTCGTGCTGCAGCCCATGCCTTGAGTCAGGGCTCTGGGTTCAATGATGTCTCTGGAGCTGCATGTCCATAAAGATGTGTGAAGTCCAGAGTAACTCTGCATGGAAATGTTGGCCCTGTCTGCTTGGTGGCAGGGGAAATGATGGCATTTGGGGTCATCACTGAACAGGTTGCCCAGGGAAGGGACGTTGTGGATGCTCACTCCCTGGAGGTGTTCAAGGCCAGGTTGGATGAGGCCTTGAGCAACCTGTTCTAGTGGGAGGTGTCCCTGCCTATGGCAGGGGGCTGGAACTGGATGAGCTTTGAGGTCCCTTTCGACCTAAACCATTCTGTGATTCTGTGATTGCACTGGAGCTTGCCCCTCACCAGTGGTGAGCAGCACTGTGTTTGCTGAGGTTGGGGCATTACATTGTGCCAAAAGAGTTTTGTCCCACTCCATACGCTGCAGGGACCGGAACATCCAAACCCTGGGAAGAGCTTCACTGCCCGTGGCTTTCCCCGGCACTGCTACCTGCCAGACAGTGAGAAGGGCAGAAAGGTGAGGACCTCGGCTGGGTGACTTCATCTGGCCAGGGCATGCTCAAGGGCATATTGAGGGGCAGGGGGAGCAAGCAGCTCCGTGGAGCATGGCATAAAGCAGACTGGAGCTTGTGCATGCAAATCTGGGTGGAGGTTTTCCTTGTAACCCATCTGATGTGCTGTGCAGGGGGAGCCCAGTGGCATTTCTGTGTGCTGGGGGAGCTCTGCAGTCTGGTCCTGCTGATTTGGTTGGAGCAGGACCCCATAGCTGGGATCTTGACCTGCCTGGAGGGCTTTGCTGTGGGTTGTCCGTGTCGCTGGTTCGTGCCAGGGTGATGAGTGGTGCCCTCTGCAGGAGCGAGTGCTGCCACACGCCTCGGTTGCTTTGCTGCCTGCCCCACCTCTGCCTTCCACAGGTGCTGAAGTTGCTGCTGGTGGCCTGGGACCGCCGCTTGATCTTTGCCATTGGGACCTCCAGCACCACAGGAGAGTCGGACACGGTGATCTGGAATGAGATCCACCACAAGACAGAGTTCGGATCCAACCTCACTGGCCATGGCTACCCTGACATCAACTATCTGGACAATGTCCTTGCTGAGCTTGCAGCCCAGGGCATCACAGAGGAGAGCCTGGCACAGGAGAAGGACTGAGATGGCAGCAGGGAGGCAAGGGAAGGGGTGCCCATGCCCCTCTTCCACCGCCCCCACCTCCCAAGGATAAAGCTGCTGGAGAAACGCGCCTGGAGGCTTTGCAGGGGGCACCTAGAGGTCCCCAGTCCTGGTGGCACCTGCCCAGTGGGAGTATCTCCAGGCTGGCCAGGAATGTGGGAGAAGGTCCAGTAGGTTGTCCCCTTCACTCTTGCAGGGAGGGAGCCACAGTGTTCTATGCTGGCCTCGCTGTACCCTCTTCCCAGTGTCCTGTCCCCACTGCCACCGTGATGAGGGCTTGAGGGGTGCCAGAATGCCCTCCTGCCTCATGCATGGGATGATCCCAGTCTGGCTTCATGCCCATGACACCCACCTGGGCATTGGGACCTGGCCTAGGGTGGGAGTGGAGTCCGTGGGAGTCCCTCTTGCTCTGCCTTGTCCCTCCACTGTCTACTCGTTCGTTTGTCCTGTCTGGTACCTCCTCATGGGTCTCTTGTGTCTGTGGAGGGTGGGGGGCCCAGGTCTGCCCCAGCTGGGGACCCCCAGACCCATGCCCTCTTCTTGGCTGTGTCTGAGCTGTGCCCTGCAGGGTCCCCTTGCCTGGACTGCACCCCAGGCTGTCCTGGGGAGGGGCTGATGGATGGCAGGAAGCAGAGGTGGGGGCAGAAGTTTCCAGACTTGTTTCCCATCTTCCTGTAGTGGGTTCCTTGAACTTGTTCTGGGGGTGTCCCCGTGTGACTCTTTATATACCTCACCTCTTGGGGTTGTGTTGTATCTATGTGTATATAGGTGCTGGTGTCTGGGGAGGTGTTCTGGGGGCTGGGGGAGCGTCGTGCTGTGGCCGGGCTGGAGGCTGAGCCCCGTGGTGCTTGGTGGAGAGTGGGGGCAGCACCGCTCCCCTCACCCTGAAAAGGAGTCAGTGCCCCACAGTGGGGCTGTCGCCAGTGGGTCCCTGTGGGGCCAGGTGCAAGTGTGGGTCCCCTTCCCACTGGGTCTTAGCACTATCCCCAGAGGGATGGCATTGGAGCAGCTGGCTGGAAGTGGGCTGGCACAGTGGTGTTGGGCTGGGGCCTGGGTGGTTGCTGTGGGGAGGGGAGCATGAGTAATGGGGGGATGGGTGTTGCATGACATCTTGGAGCCCTTGCTAGCCCCTGGGGACTTCACGGGGCCTCTCAGAGCCACCTGTGATGCAGGTCCATGTGGCTTTGGTGACTGCCCTTAAGGGCACTCCTCTGATTGGTGTGGGCTGGTTGTGCTCATGTCCCTAATCTCACAAGACCCTCAGGGTTGGAGCATGAAGTGGGGAGAGCTGCCCAGGATGCCTCTAGCCCTGAACCATTGCTCCTAGGGCAGCTTGGGGTCTCCTGGACTGTTTTGTTGCATTCACCCCCTGGTTTTCCTGGGGGGTGTTTGTGTGATGTGTCACCTTGCCCTGTGTCCCAGGGGCTGGCAGTGCGGGATAGGGGGGGGGCACCCATCCTGCTGTGCATCGTTCTGTTGTCCTTGATGTGTTTTCTTCTCCCTGGCCTGGGAAGTGTGTGTCAGCCCCAGCCAGCCACTCTGCAGAGGGGAGAGGGGATCAATAAAGCGGATGGCAGGGAACGCTTTGCTGTCCCTGCACGGCCTGGCCTCTCTGTTGTCTTCTGTCCGTCGTCTGTGTGAGCAGGTGAGTGAGGTGGCGCAGTGGGGAGGGCCAGGGCCCCCTCACCCCCCTGACTGCCCCTTTGTGCTGCTCTGTTTCCAACTGACCTTAGCAGGGGGTGTTCTTTTCTACCTCAAGGGAGGAAGCCTCTTTTCCCAGGAGAACTCTTTCTGGGTGGCTCTGCAGCCTGGGGAACTGCAGGGGGAACTTTCTCTTCCCCCCTGCCAAGCCCAGGGTTTCCCCCACTGCAGAAAAAAACAACCCTGGCTGGAGCTATGCAAAACCCTCCCATAATCTGGGGGAGGAAGAGGGCATCCCCTCACCCTCCCCGGGTGCCAGCAAGACTTCTCTTGACACAGTCTTTTCACAGTATTGTTTCTTTTTTAATGCCTTCTTGCATACACAGTTAGCTGCTGGCTGCAATAAAAGTGATCTGCGGTTTTCTGTCCCAGTAGATGCGCATGGAGAAGGGTTGACTGCCAGTTGCAGTGAGCAGAAATCGGTGGCTGGCCCTGCACACCTCTCTGTGGGGCCCCCATCTCCGTGGAGATGTAGCCATGGAGGTGCAGGAGCTGGCAAAGGGGTAATCATGGTGGGCACTGATGACAAATTGACCCTGGGAGCTGGCCTTCAAGATCAGCTGGAGAGGAAGGTCTGAAGGGTCTTGGAGCCTCCCAGGTGGCTGAGGCTGGAGCTTAGGAGTCCGGTGGAGGGTAAAAGCATTGTCACCTTGTGGAGAGGGTCAGCCTGAGGTCTCTGTGGGCAGCTTCATGAGGTGAAGGGCATGGGGCTGGTGGCACTGTGCAGCTTTACCTGTGGAAAGGAGGGCGGGCAGTGGGCTTCGCCTGGGTTTCAGGCACAAGGCATTGCCTGGCGAGTGGTGAGGGCCAGGTGCTTATGCCATCAGCGCCTCTGTCTCTTGCTGGTACGTCTGTCCCACGCTTGGCACAGTGCTGTCTTCAGGGCGGGCAGCTGCTGGGCTGTGCCCTTCACCCATCATGCGGTACCCCCTTGCCTTACGCCTCTGGCGGCTGTAGCAGACGGTCGCCAGGATGGTGCCCAGCCCTGCCAGGACTGCTGCAGTGACACCAGCCACCTCGCCCCCTGTCAGCCCCCGGCCCCTCATCATCTCTGCTGTGTGTTGGATCTCTTCTGGCTGGGCAAGGTGCCACATGTGGCTCTGCTCATCCCTGACCCAGGCACTGTCCCCGTTCCCACTGCTTACCAGCACGGTGTCAATGGCTGGCAGGTCGGTGGGGGGTCGAGTGAAGGGTGGCAGGCGGGCAGGTGGCAGCGACCCCGCTGTGAAGATGCCAGCCTGGACGCAGTACTCCACCTGACAGCTGTCACTGATGAGTGCCAAGTGCTGACTGAAGCCTGAGGGGCAGCTCTTGGTATGAGAGGCCTCAGTGGTGCCCTGGTGCTTCTCCACCAGGGGGTTTCCTGCCTGGCAGCTGAAGAAGCCCCCAAAGGGCACTGCATATGGTCCACCCGCCTCGTAATCCTGGCTCACACACACCTTGAGCTCGTCAAAGAGCTTCAGTGGGAAGTACGTCGAGGGGCAAGACTGGGCACCTGTGATGTAGTTGGCACTGCGAGTGCTGAACAGCCCCCCAAAGAGGTACCCGGACCTCGGGGCCACTGACCTGCTTGTGGCACACCAGTAGGCACTGAATTGCACCCGGGAGATCTGGAAGACATCCTGGCACTTGCGGTGGCAGAAGATGCCCAGGGTGCATTTGTTGTGGCAGTCCAGATGGCTGTGACCTTCCTCTCGCTCCTGCACGCCCAGCAGCACCGGAGTGTAGTTAGTGGGGCAGGAGAAGGCCCCAGTGAGGGGGTTCCTCTGCTCCAACTCCTGGCACACCGTGTTCGTGTCAGGGCCAGCCAGCCCCACACACTGCTGGAAAACTCCCCCGAAGGTGAAGTTGGTCATGGAGCCCTTGCAGGAGCCATCGTCAGCGTTGGCATGGAAGTTGAAGTTGGGCGAGGTGGGATCGGTGCAGCCCGGGTAGGTGTTGAAGGTGTAGTAGCGGCGCACAGCCGTCTCCACCCGTCTGGCCAGCTTCTTCACCGTGGGCGTGGGCAGCTCTGGCAGAGTGCTGGGGTTGATGAAGAAGTACAAGGGCAGCCCTGAGCGGTCAAGAGCCACAAGCTGGTTTCTGATCCCTTCCTGCCAGGTCTTGAGGGTGATGCCCGGGTAAAAGGGGGAGCCGCCGATGCTCTCTACCCTGGAGCTGGTGCGGTTCTCCATGTACTGCTTGGTGAGCCCAGAGCCGACCTCCAGGGACTCCTCAGTTTTCACGCCGATGATGCTGTGGAAGGCTGCGCTGGCCGAGGCGCTGACAGCGCTCCGTGTGGCCAAATTATCCTTCAGGAAGGTCGCCTTGATCTGATCCTCCTGCACCAAGCTGGCTCCAGCATCCACAGAGGTGACGGTGTGGGTCCCGTAGTTGAGCACCAGCACCTCAGCCAGGAAATCTGCCATCCGCGTCTGGTTGTTCTCCAGGTGCCTGGCGATGGTCAGCAGCTGCTTCTTGAAGCCTTTGTCCAGGGCTGCCCCCGGGTCAATCTTGGCAGTATAAACCAGGTTCCTGACCTGCACTCGGGTGGTGACGGCGTGGTCCTTCACTTGGCGGGTCTTGGTCCGGTGGAAGTCGTAGGAGAACTTCCCGTTGATGAAGGAGAAGAGAGACAGCTCCAGGTTGATGGAGGCAGAGGTGACGCTTTGATAATCCTTCCAGGACTCGATGATCTCAGAGTCGGTGTCCAGGTTGCTCTGCTTGCGAGGGATAGTGAAGATCTCATCTGGGATGAGATAAGATCCATCTTCTGTGGTCTTGCACAGCGAGTAGCTTAGGCTGATGACTCTCCCCATATCCAAGTTCCTGAGGTTGTCCCAGCCCCCACCTGGCAGAACTTCCAGGCTCGGGAGATTCAGAGCTTTCTTGCAGTCCTGAAACCCTGCTGAGGACAGCTCCTGGGAATGCTCAGCCCCCCTCACCCAAGCCATCAATGCCCATGGGAACAGGACCCCCCGCAGCACCCAGCCCATGGCTGAACTGGCTCAGGGTCCTCAGCAGACGTCTGAGTGATGAGGCAGGAGCTGGGGCAATGAACTGGCTGAGGGGAGCAGCTGCTGGGTGGTTCCTCCTTTTGGAGGTTGAATTAACAGAAGGGAAAGGAGAAGTGAGAACTGATGAATGTGGGAAATGAGTAAGTGGAGCTGAGCCAAGCAGGTGGGGCACAGAAAGCAGAGGTGGCTGGAGCTCATTGCTTCCTTCTTGCAAAAGCTCCCTCTGCTCATGGAAGCTGCTCTTCCAGGGATGGGGCAGGCAGAAGTCTCTCCCTCAGCTTTCCCCTTTGCCCAGGGAGTTTCACTGTGTGAGTCTCCCTTCCCTCCCCCTGAGATGAGTCTCTCCTGCTGCTGGGTGGCCCTGCCTCCTTTGTGCCATACAAGGGACCTGTCCCCAGCCCCACAGCCTATGAGTCTCACTCACATGCCGGGGGGAGATCTGGCCTTTGCCTCATGACTTTTGCTGCTGACTCCAAGGCTTTTCTCATGGCAGAGCCAAGGAGAGGAAGCAGGGAGCTGGCGCAGTGGGGTTGTGGTGTGGGGCACAGTGCAATGCTTATCTCCCTTCTCTCTTGGGGAAAAGGCTGCCAACACCCCAGGGCAGGCACTGGCGTGGTTGGAGGTTCCCCTCAATGTGTGCCATCCCATGGCACAGGTGTCCCTGTTAGTACATCCTCATGCCAACACCTACATTAGGACCCTCCACAGCCTTCTCTACTCTATCCCTGCCCTTCTCCCAGTGTCCACAGTACCACCAGCTGAGAAAAAAAACAGCTCCTGCTCAGGACTTCTCAGCCACAGAACGCTGGCACCAATGGTACTGAACTGGTTCTGCCCAGGGCTGCTGGCACACAGCCATGTCCCAGTCTGAGTGGCACAGGGCAGGTGCTGTTTGTTTTAGGGAATAAACAGTTAAAGCTGCCTCTGATGTGAAGTCTGTGACACTTCCATACGAATAGGCTCACTTCCCCTGTGTTTGCTGGCTACTTCCTCCTACCAGGACAGTTCTGGCATGGCCAAGGCTGAAGTGAGAGCTGTGATGGAGGTGAGGAGGACAAAACACAGGAACGTGTGTGCTTACGTTGAGGTAACACCAGGAGGTGGGGGAAAAGACAACAGGAACAACATTGGGGATGGCCTTGCTGGGCCCCGTGTGAGGCTTGGACCTTGAAATAGCTGGGGAACCCTTACTGGAGGCTCCTACATCAACCATCTGGAGCCATCTGCACTTTGGACTGGGCTGGAGGTTGCCTAACCTAAAATTTAGCCACGGATTTCACTGCCACCCAGCTTTAAATCTCAAGCAGTGGCTCCTAGTGGAGAGCCATGGCTGGTGATGGCTACAGCCCCTAGGGTTGGAAGAGGGAGAGAAGACCCCTGGGGCAGAAAGGAGCTGCCTTATCTCCCCACCATGCAGGAGTAGCTCTCACACAGAAGCCAGGCTGGGGTGAGGAGAGGAACATGCTGCTCATGGCAAGGCACCCTGCTGATGCAACCTAAATTGGGAGGGCCTGGGATGGATGGATGGAGGCAGTGAAAAACATTCTTGGTGCCACTTCTGGGTTGCTGGGTGCTAGGTTTGATTTCTGGACCTATTGCTAGCTCTTGGTGAGGAGACTTGGCCACCTAGGTCCAAAGCCTCAAGGACATGGTGCCTTGGCACACTAGGGTCATGCATCATCATCATTGAAGTGTTGGAGCTGGTCCACTATCATTGTCACAGCAGTGCTTCCAGGGGGCTGGGATTTCTCACAGTGCTGCATCATATAAAGCTTGCTACTCATTCCCAGCACTGGGAAGTCAACACTAAATTAGGCTGGGAAGACAGCAGAGTTTGGTGCTCTGGCTGTAAAGAAGTGAGCATCCTAAGAGAATTGTCCAAGGACTTCTAATAAATACATCAGCTTGCAGCAAAGTTCCTGGTGGGAGGAATGAAAAGATTGCTACTTAGAGAAGAGAAAACCCACAGCTTGTAACCACTGAGTAGTAGGAGCCTGAATGTTTGTGGGGAACACCTGAGATGAAACTGGAGAAGCAGGAGGGCATCCTGAAGCAACCAGGGCTTGTCAGCCAGTGGTTGGTTGCTGGCTTGGATTGCTGCTCAGCACCAAAGCATGGAAATTGCTTTGGGCTGATTTAAGGCCATGTGTACAGCATGCCAATAAATAAAGAGAGTCTCTCTACACACACCCACACACATACAGATAGCAAAGCTTTTCTTGGCTATGCAGAAACCTGAGAGGGGGTACTTTTACAAGGGGAAAAAACCCAACCAACTAACCCTTTTGTCCCCTTGATATTTTATTTTTTAGGCAAAACTTGGAGAATCTTGTCACAAGGAGAAGTGGAGAAAATGTGAGTTCCAAAGCCATCAAAACGAACCTCCTGTGGTTTTGCAGTTTTGTTCCTTTTTCCAGCTGTGACTATCAGCAGTTGGTAGAGGAGGTGGCTTGATTGGTGGAGTTCTGTGGAGAAAGCAGGACTAAGCAATTTGGTGAGCTCTGTGCCTGCCTCGTGTGCTGGAAAATGAAGGAGACAAAGTGGAAACCATGCAGATGCAGGTACAACTTTGTGTGGTTGATCCTGGCTGCTCGTTTTAATTAACACTCCCTTGCATTAAGGTGTGATAGGATCCAGTGTATATAACATCTATAGATCCATCCCCTTAAATTCCTTTGACTTTAAACAGAGACAAAAGTTGTAAATATTTAGACTACAGAAGGTTTCTAAAATGTCTATAAATGCTATTTATAGCAAGGATTTAAACCCTCGACCCTTCCTTTTAAATATCATTCTACCCCAGATAGAGAAACACTTTCTAAAGCTGCCACTTCTCCTTTTCCCATCCCGATTTGGGGCTGATTACCCCAAACAGGGGCTTTCCCCTGCAGGGCTGCGCAGGCTTAGCGGAGCCACCACCACCACTACCGGCACAGAAATGTCCCCAAGCGCCTGGCTCAGAAAAAGCCTTTGGAGGTCAGAGCTGGACTCAGCTGGTCAGGTCGATCTCCGCCGTGTTGCTGGGAATGGGTGGCACGCAGGTGAGGGTTGCAGCTGTGGACGCGAATGGGGCAGCGCAAGGAGCTCAGCAGCTCGCCCTCCGCAGCTGCAAGAGCTGCCCCCTCAGTGCTGCCACCCGGTGTTTAATTCTGGGTACTACGGTTGTGTGGCGGCGTGCCCCTCCTCGTCAGTGCTCAGTGCTGCCACCCGGTGATTAATTCTGGGTACTGCATATCTGTAGTGGTGCGTGCCTCCCCATCAGTGCTCGGCGCTGCTGCCTCACCTCTAAATGCCCTGAATGCTCGAAATGCCTGAAAATTCTTGATGAGGGAAAGACAAGGGGATGAAAGAAATATTTAAACCTGTATGTATTGGTGCAAGCAGTTAAATAGAGAAAAATATATCATTCTTACATAGATATTGAAAAATTGTCTTCCCTTACTGTGTGCAGTTCTGGAGCCCCCAGCACAGGAAGGACATGGAACTGTTCGAGCTGGTCCAGAAGAGGCCACCAAGATNATTAATAAAAAAAGCCTGTATCTATCATATTATAAACAGCGTTAGGCAAGACAGAAACGGATGCTGCTGGGAGGTGGGAGCGTCGCTAGGGAGCTGGCGCAGGGCGATGCCATGGCAACAGAGACGCGGAGGAGGGCCTGAGGGCTCCACGCATGCGCTGTAGCACAGAATATTGCCATGGCAACGCAGACGCGCGGTGGGGTGGGATCCGCGCATGCGCTGTAGCGCTCCGAGGTGCTATGGACTCGGCGCATGCGTTGTAAAGACAGAGCCGCAGCTGGAGAGAGTTCGGTAGGACCGAGTCGAACCGGGCAGAGCTGGACCTTGCCTCTATGGCCTGCCCTGCTGCTGCGCTCTGGAGAGGTCTCCGTTTTCCAACCAGGAGGGCGTACGCTGCAGAGGCTCCTGGAATGGCTTTGCCGTGGGCGCGGATGGGTCCCCGCGAAGCGGAGCCTCGGCGTGTGGCAGCGTTCTGAGCGCTCCCGGCTGCCTGCCCCTGGCAAGGCTGATCTGCAGCGCTGTGTTAGGTAAGTTCTCCGTCACGGAATTGTTTACTTTTAAAGCTAACTGAAGCTCGTTGATGTGATGGACAAACCGATTCAGGTTTTCAGCAGGGAGTGCTGCTGTCTCCTGGGGTCTGGCAGGCGTTGCCTGGACACTGAAGGAGGTGCTGCAGGTGGTTGTGAAGTTTCAAATGGGAGTGTTAATGCATGATGGGCTGGATGCACTTGGGACTATTGACAAGGGCTTGCAATGTCCCATAGGCAGGGACACCTCCCACTAGAACAGGTCACTCAAAGCCTTGTCCAACCTGGCCTTGAACACCTCCAGGGAGGTTGTGGAGCACAGAAGCACAGAATGTGATCAAACATCAAAGATCACATTCTGTGCTCCACAACCTCCCTGGGCAACCTGTGCCAGTGTCTCACCACTCTCACTGCA
>WBNM01045899.1:0-13069 GCA_013399055.1 Ramphastos sulfuratus
GGGGAGCCCAAAACTGGACATCCTACCCTTAAATCACATCTTACCTTTAAAGCTATTTCACAAATTAACCTATTTCATGATAAGTAACCACCTTCCAGACCAGATGTATTGTCATAGAATCATAGAATTGTCAGGGCTGGAAGGGACCTCAAGGATCATCCAGTTCCCAACCCCCTGCCCATCTCACACTAGATCAGGTTGCTCAGAGCCACATCCAGCCTGGCCTTAGAAACCTCCAGGGATGAGGAGGCACCACCTTCCTGGGCAACCTGTTCCAGTCTCTCACCACCCTCATGCTGAAGAGCTTCTTCCTAACATCCAATCTGAACCTACCCACTTCTAGTTTTGCTCCATAATTTGAACTTCTCCCAGGTTTGTTTCATGGTGCTAGATTTTCAGCTCTCTCTAATTCATACATGGCATTTTCCTACATTTTACTCACAATTTGAGGATGATTTTATTCCCTTGCAGCCTTGCTTTCACTAGGTTAAGCTAACTCCACTCCCATAGCAGTTAAACCTTGACTATTTTAAGAACCCTTCTCTAAGTTCATCTTCTTGAGCACAGTTGGCTGCAGTTAGCAGATGTGGGTATCTGCAGAAGGTAGATGAAAGAGAGGAGATCTGAGAACAGTTTAGAGGTACTTCACATCTTTCAAATCATTCCACAGCAGATACTACATTCCAGTCTCCCTCCTACTTACCTATCACAGAACCACAAAATCATAGAATGGTAAGGTTGGAAGGGACCTCAAGGATCATCTAGTTCCAACCCCCTGCCATAGGCAGGGACACCTCCCACTAGCACAGGTCACTCAAGGCCTCATCCAACCTGGCCTTGAACACCTCCAGGGAGGGAGCAGCCACAACCTCCCTGGGCAACCTGTGCCAGTGTCTCACCACCCTCACTNGCATCTTCATGGCCTCCTCTGGACTGGCTCCAACACTTCCATGTCCTTCCTGTGCTGAGGGCTCCAAAACTGCACACAGGACTCCAGGTGGGGTCTGAGGAGAGCAGAGCAAAGGGGCAGAATCCCCTCCCTTGCCCTGCTGGCCATGCTTCTCTTGCTGCAGCCCAGCACACAGTTGCTGTCTGGGCTGCACTCACACTGCAGACTCATGTTGAGCTTTTCATCAACCCAGACCCCAAGGTATTTTTCCTCAGGGCTGCTCTCAGCCATTCCCCACCCAGCCTGGAGCTGTGCTTGGGATTGTGCCTACCCAGGTACCTGCTTCTACATTATAAGTTTATAATGGAAATAGGATATTTATGAGTGCAACTTTACATTTTTCACCAAGACATCTAATTCTTTTCCTTTCACTTACTTTCTCACGGTTATCTTAATTTTCTCATGGGAGATTTAAGGCCTCCTCTGTCCTGTCAGTGCATCTCATTTTTCCCTATCCATGCAAGCATGCTTCAGTTTTCATGCCAGCACTACTATAGAAAAAAAAGAAACCCAAAACTTCAGCCAAATCCTGTGCCAAAACTCACTCTTGAGACCTTCCTCTAGTAACTTACCTTCAGTATGGTAGTATCTGCTCTGAAGTTGCACCTGGAGACCTTTAGGTTGGATACTGGAATAAGCTTCCTCCTAGAAAGGGTTCTCAAAGCCTGGCACAGGCTGCCCAGGGAGGTGGTTAAATCTCCATTCCTGGAGGTGTTTGAAAGATGCAGAGATGTGGTGCTGAGGGACAAAATTTAGCACCAGCCTTGGCAGAGTTAGAATCTTAGGATTGTCTGGGTTGGAAATGACCTTTAAGATTATTGAGTCCAACCAGCATCTATCTTAGCATAGCTGCTTTCTCTTCTTGCCAGCTCCAACCCACAATACAGTTCTAGTAGCTTCCTTTGTAGCAATTAAGTTATTGCTTTTGCAACAGCACAGAGGCTTCTGAAGATGCAATATGGCAGATTTTTCTAATTTACTTTGTTTGAAAACTGAGTTTTCTTATAAATGGGTATTGATCCAAAGAGACTTATATGAAGGACCACTGGTGACATGATGCTTCTCCCAATCTTCCCTCCTATCTCAATATTCACAGAATGGGTTGGAAGGGACCTCCAAAGCTCATCCAGTCCAACCCCCCTGCACTCAGCAGGGACATCCTCTACTAGATCAGGTTGCTCAGAGCCCTGTAAAGCCTCACCTTGAACATCTCCAAGGATGGGGCACCTCCCTGAGCAAACTGTTCCAGTGTTCCTCCACCCTCATAGCAAAGAACTGTTCCAGTGTTCCTCCACCCTCATAGCAAAGAACTTGTTCAAATGTGCAATCTAAATCTGCTCTGCTCTAGTTTGAAGCCATTGCCTCTCATCCTGTCACTCCAGGTCTTTGCAAACAGTCTCCCTCCATCCTTCTTGTAGGTCACCTTCAAGTACTGGAAGGTGATTATTAGGTTCCCCCAGAGCCTCCTCTTCTCCAGGCTGAACATCCCTAGTTCCCTCAGCCTGTCCTCACAGCAGAGCTGCTCCAACCCCCTGATCATTTCCTGTCCCTCCTCTGGACCCACTCCATCAGGTCCATGTCCTTCCTGTACTGAAGGCTCCACACCTGGACCTCCAGGTAAGGTCTTTCTTTTCTTAATACTGAAATTTGGGATACTCAGAACCATCTCCTGTCAGACAGAAAAAAGCAACTATATAAGTATTTGTATGCCCAGCTCCTGCTCATCTCCATGTTCTATTATGATTTGCTCATCTTCAGCCATTCCTCTTAAGCCAACATAAAGGTTTTTTGGAGACAGCAAGACACTATGGAATTCCTGGAGACTAGAACACACTCCAAAATTACAGGGTGCTCCTGTAGGAATGATTTTCCATCAGTAATCAGCCAGGATTTGAAGGAAGGCATTGTGGGTCACCAGCAAAACTTACAGCCCAAGCTGCCATCAGAGGATGTGATTTAGCAACTTATATTAGGTCAGCAATGCAAGGATCTGGCCCACAACTGGACTTTGTATGATTTTTGCTCTCAAACATCACGTTTCTTCACCTCAGGTTTTGGTTTCCATCATTTTTTCCTCATCTGCCCTTAGATCAGATTAAGAGATAGCATAGAGAAGAAAAGGTTCTGATGAGACTAAATTTAGAGCTGCATTTCAGTATCTGAAGCAGAAGGCTGAGGAGGGACCGTTTAGAGGGGCTTGGAGTGACAGGGATGAGGGACAATGGTTGGAAGCTAAAGCAGAGTAGATTTAGGTTGGGCATCAGGAGGAAGTTCTGCACAATGAGAGCGGTGAGACACTGGCACAGGCTGCCCAAGGCTGTGGTTGAGGCACTCTCCCTGCAGACATTCAAGCTCAGCCCTGCTGGGTCTCTGGGCAGGCGGCTCTAGCTAGAGGTGTCCCTGCTGCCTGCAGGGGGTTGGCCAAGATGCCCTTGGAGGATCCCTTCCAACCCACTGCAATCTGTGACTGACTTTTAGAGTGTAAAGCTTCCGAGCACTCGACACATCTACAGGGACCATAGACAGAAGCACCCTGAGCATTTGCTCAATTACCAAGATTTCACTCTAATCAAAGTGATGGGTCCTCAGCTTTCAGAAGCACCTGCAGCTATGTATAAAAGCAAAGCCAAAGCTGTGCTAAAGCTTCCTAAACAGAAAGGCAAACATTGAACAGTACTATTTTCTCTTCCAACTTTCATCTGTCTCTAAAGCCCAAACTTCTGCAAGCTGCTTTCATTACATTGTTAACTTCAGATATTTAATTAATTTGCACCAAAGTCCCTGGTATTTTCAGTCCTCTGCATCCTGCTCAGGGTGGCCCCAGAGTAAAGAATACATATTCACTCTCTCAGAAGCTGGAGATCTTATCATATTTAACAACGAGCATCTCTGACAGTAATTGGAGTTTTGTATCAAGGTAAATAAATGGTAAGATCATAAGGACATACTCTGGTGGCCACATGCATCCTGCAAACACCAACATCAGAGAGTGAATTTAACATAGAGTCTCAGTGGATATGAATTTTCAGTAAACAAACAATCTGGAGAAAGGCTCACTTTTGTCATCTGTTATTCCCATCAAAGAAAATAAAAATGAATATTCTGTTTCATACTTTTCCTATCAGGTGGCTTCAGTATTTACCACTGGGCTTGTTGGCCTCCATATTGCATGCAGTGCTGGGATATCCTCAGTGGCAATGGCTTCACTTGCTTCTCTACAGCAGCATTCAATGCAAGTTATCTACACAGATCACAGAATCTTAGGGGTTGGAAGGGACCTTGAAAACTTATCCAGTCCAACCCCCCCGCCAGAGCAGGATCACCAATACCAGATCACACAGGAATGCATCCAGGCAGGTTTTGAATATCTCCAGAGAGGGAGACTCCACAGCCCCCCTGGGCAGCCTTGTTCCAGTGCTCTGCCACCCTCACAGGGAAAAAAAAAAATTCCTCACATTCACATGGAGCTTCCTATGCCTCAGCTTCCACTCATTGCCCCTTGTCCTGTCATGGGGCACTGCCCAGCAGAGCCTAGCTCCAGCCTCCTGGCACTCACCTTTACATCTTTATAAACATTGATGAGGTCACCTCTCAGTATCCTTCTCTCCAAGCCCCAGCTCCCTCAGGCTCTCCTCATAAGGAAGATGTTCCACTGCCTTCATCATCTTTGTGGTTCTGCGTGGGACTCTTTCAATCAGTTCCCTGAGGTCCTTCTTGAACTGAGTGGCCCAGAACTGGGTGATCCAAAGGCTGGAACATCTCTGCTATGAGGACAGACTAAAGGAACTGGGATCATTCAGCCCAAAAAAGACTCTGAGGGGACCTTATATTTGCCTTCCAGTACCTGAAGGGAACTTACAGAAAGGCTAGAGAGGAACTTTTTACTAGACTGTCCACTGGTAGGACAAGGTGGAAAGGATTTAAATTGAAGGAGAATAGGTTTAGATTGGATCTTAGGAAGAAATTCTTCACTATGAGGGTGGCAAGACTCTGGAATGTATTGCCCAGAGAGATTATGGATGCCCCCTCCCTAAAGATTCTCAAAGCCAGGTTGGATGGGGCCTCGAGCAACCTGGGCTAGTTGAGAGGCATCCTTGGCAATGGCGATCTCTAAGGTCTCTTGCAGCCTAAGCTATTCTAGGATTCTCTTTTATGTGCCAGCATGATGGTGCTTTATGAGGCTGCACTGGAAGACCTGTTCCTCACATTGCTTGAAACAACAGCTTGCATCTATCACAATGCAAATCGCCCCCTCACAGTATTTATTCCAAGTACAGGGCACAGAGTGGAGCAGCCAACAAAGATGGGGACAGTCACAGTGCAATACCAGAGGTTCCACTCCACTCAGCCACTGAGGGCATGAGGAACCCTGGGCAAGTCACCTCCTCCCTCTGAACACTGGCTGTCTCTCTGTAACACCGAGATAACAGAGCTTCCTCCCTTCAAACAAAGTGCTGGAGGCATAAAAATTCCTAGACTGAGAGGTGTAAAATCTCTTGATGATGAGGCAAGTGCCTTGAGGAAATAGCACTGGATAACTCAGACTGAAGCCTGAGCTCTGTGTTTAAAGAGTTAAGTTCAGAGCAGAGAAGGCAAAGGCAGGCATGAAGGGTTCTCCTCTGCACACCTGGAAATCAGTAGCTTTGGCAGATACAGGACCGGCCTGTAAATGCTGAAGCTGCTCCAAGGTGTCTGCCAAAGAGAAAGAAATGCTTATCCTGACCTGGAAAAAAAGGCAAATGCCATGGCTTTGAAATAAAAGAGCAAAAAGAAAGAATAGGCTCAGGAGGGTTTATAAATCCTCTTAGGCAGCTGCTCAATATTCCCTTCCCTCTAACTTTGGAGCAGGGCTTTAGCAAATGCCAAGGAGGATGGTCAGGTGCCATGATGATAGCCACTTCTGGCTTCATCCTGATTAGGTGAAGCCTAATCAGTCAAGTCTGACAGCATTAACTCATCAGGTCCAAACAAACCCCAGTGTGAAGGAAGTGTCACTGCAGCACCTCTGCTTGGGAACAGCCTTGCTTTGCTTTAAGCTTAAGCAGTTAGAGCTTTTTTTGGATACTTAAGAGAAACAAAATTAATTTAATAGTGATACCAAGAAAGGAGCTAGATGTGGGTCAGGATGCAAAGTTCAGGTGACCCTCCTGGGCAAGAGGAAACCTCTAAAACTGTTTTTTTCCTTAAAACTTTGTTGCTATCAGATATTCTAGTACAAGGCTGTCAGATATTTTAGTGCAAGGCAAGGAAACACTCTGGAAGGACTGAATCAGCAGGGCAGAACCTGGGACTGAGGGGACAGAGCCCCTTGATACTTCTCTAGGATATAAAAGGTCAAAAGTGCTCCCTCACAGAAAAGGACAACCTGAATGCAAAGAACGAGATGGAATTGTTCAAGCTGCTTCACCTTCTTATAGGGGCCTGACAGAATCCCCAGGCAGCTGCCAGGAATGAAGCAGAGCAAAGAAAGCTGGCAGCTCCATTTGTCACCTTCCTTCCTCAGACCTTCAGCACTGCATGCCTAACACTGAGCCTCCTCCACAACAGCACAGAACCACAGAAAACATCTGGTTGGAAGAGATCTCAAAGATCATCTAAGTCCAACCCTCAACCCATCACTGAAAGGACAACACTAAACCATGTCCCTAAGCAGCGAGTGCACACAATGTTTAAACACCTCCAGGGATGGTGACTCCAGCCCTGCCTCAGACAGATCATTCCAATGTTTGAGAACCCTCTCTGTGAAGGAGTATGTCCTAACAGCCAGCCTAAACCTCCCCTGGTGCAAACTGAAACCATTTCCTCTGGTCCTGTTGCTTGCCACCAAGGAGAATCTCTAACTTGCAGCCATCTACCTTATGCTTATAAGATTCCAGCAGCTTCCCAGCTGGGGAATACTCTTTCCCTCCAACTACGGGGCACAGTTTGCAGCACCTGCATTAGCATTTGCTTAACATAGTCACAAGGCTCACTCAAATTTTCCACATCCCTATCACAAAGATGGTTGATGACCACATGCTACAACACCCCAGCCTATTCCCCTCTTCAAACACCCACCCCAGAGCCACTGCAAGCAACTCTTGCAATCTCCAGGTATTCCCAGCAGGGCAGGCATTTCTAATTTATTAACTCAGCCTTCAAGAAGAACATGACAGAGAGTGGGGGAGAGTAATCAAACTGCTTGAAATGCTAGAGTCCTGCCAGGGTGTTCACACTGTGCTCTACCCTAGTAAGTTGTCACTACAAGTTGCTACCAACCATGTGCAGCTGATTTAAGCAAATGGAGGGGTGAGAGTTGCACTTTGCTGGGCTGTATGCATTTTGTTGACTCGCATCCTCCCTCAATCCTTTCTCCACTGTTTGGCTGCATGGCATTTGACACTGAGGTCCTCCGTCTGTCACTGCCACAGGAACTATCTCCCTCAGAATCTGCACACACAACAGGCCCTACTCCTGACCATAGAATGCTAAGGTTGGAAGNAGAAGAGAGCAGGACCACTCATCTGCCTCCACTCTGACAGCTTGCATCTACTTAGGGTAGGACACTCTCTTAAGATGTTTCCTGGGGCTTAAGAAAGTGAAGATACTCTCAACATGCAGAAGGAAGGGAAGCTTGCTCCCCTCCATTTTAAGATCCTAACTCCTTACAATCCCAACAGGAAGCTGGAGCCTCCAAACCTCAGTTTACTTGGACTGGTAAGTAAGAGCCAGGAATGGCTAGTTCCTTTTGCAAAGGCTCCAGTATTTCTAAGCAGCTGACAAACACCTCTGTCCAGCTGGCCTGACACTTATCTTGGCAAGTATTGTGAGTGGTGATGGCCAAGGGCCTTCCGTGAAACCATTAAGGATTGAAAAGACCTCTAAGATTATCAAGTCCAACCACTAACCCACCACCACCACACCCCCTAACCACATCCCATAGTGCCAGGTCCACACATCTATCGGACAGTGACTCCGCCACCTCCCTGGGCAGCCTGTTCCAGTGCCTGACCACTCTTTCAGTAAAGAAATTTTAATACCACCAAAGAAAAAGCCACTTGGTGAACATCTCTTCATCTTGGGCTGTGACAGGAGTGTACCAGATGTATGTTTGAGACAGCAGAGCATCTATCAGCCCCCTCAGAGAGCCCTGTCAGAACGTGTGATTAATGGGCAACGCGCAAAGCAAAAACCACGGCCCCTCACAATTGTTCTACCAGATCAAAGCCATGTGGCCACAGACACTCAGCACCAAATGTCCTTTCTCAAGAGCTTTTGCCACCCTTGCTATTTCAAACCAAAAAGACTACAGGCTAACAGGAAGTTTGGAAGTCATGGATACAAAGCCTCTGAAGTTCAAGAGACAAAAGATTCACCTTGGGCTGCAATGCTTTGAAAAGCCCTAAATCTGCAGTGGAGACTATGTCAGCTCCTTGGGTTCAAAGGAAGAGCAGGCTTTCTTCTCCTGCTCCACCACCTACAGGCTGATGGAACAATACAAGAAAACAACAGGTTATAATAGAAGCCTCAATACAATTAAAACCATAAAACTAATTGTGATCTGTTATCAGACTAAGCCACCAAGGAAAATAAAATGCTAGCTCTTCCCCACCCCCACCTCCCATTTATTTAAGCACATTAAAGATTTTAGCAATGTAAAAGTGCAATTTTACAGGTATGCACACAGATATATCTATGGAATCACAGAATTGTTTCAGGTGGGAAAGACCTCCAAGATCATTGAGTCCAGCCCTCAACCTAACACCACCACGGCCATTAAACCACATCCCAAAGCGCTGTGTCCACAAGTTTCTTGATGGTGACTCCACCACCTCCCTGGGCAGCTTGTTCCAATGCCTGACCACTCTTGCAGCAAAGAAATGTCTCCTAATCTTCAGCCTAAACCTCCCTTGTCACAATTTCAATCCATTTCTTCTCATTCTATCACCTGATACTAGGGAGAAGAGACCAACTTCCACCTCACTCTGACCTCTTTTCAGGGAGCTGGATAGAGCAATGAGTTCTCTCCTCAGCCTCCTCCTCTCCAGACTAAACTACCCCACTTTCCTCAGACACTTCTCACCAGATCTATTCTCTAGACCCTTCTCCAGCTTTGTTGCCCTTCTCTGGATCTGCTCCAGCACCTCAACGTCCTTCTTGGAGTGAGGAGCCCAAAACTGACCCCAGCCTTCAAGGTGCAGCCTCACCAGTGCAGGGTACAGGGGCACAATCACTTCCCTATGTAAAGGGATCCATTGAAAGCCACTCAAATATTTACTACTGGGTTTTACTTGCTCATTTATGGTAATTTCTACACCAAGAGGATTAATCCTCAAGCAGCTTAACATAGGTATCTAACAGAGGAGAACAACTGCTGAAATTGACTGTGATGTGCTCAGGGCAGGGGGGTGGGGGAGGGAGAGGATTAAAATAAAGATCACAGATGTGCTTAGAAGTAAAGAAACAAAGAAAGTACCACCAGCAGCCACCTTCCTTCCCATTTAGAGCTCCTTGAGGAAAATTCAGTTAAACCTACAGCCTGTGCTTCAGTTCCATTTTGGGAAAACACACAAAGATGAAGAAAGGATCAGAGAGGCTCAGTCAGTGGCACAGTGCAAAACTTCCAGGTCACTGCCAATCCTCCAACAAACCAAAGTCTAGCACAAATCTAGGACCTGATAAATCCAGTTCACCTCCACTAAGGACAGGTAGAGAAGCAGTAATAAGCCCAAGAACTCAAGTGGGTGGGTTCTCTACAAGTACCAATGCTCCACAGGGTCAGGTCAAGAGTGGACAAGCAAGAATTTGGTATGTAATTGCCTCCCAGTGAGAATGAGACACCAGCATGATACAGGAATAACATTAAAACCACTACAGAGGAATAAGAGAAGGAGCATCTCTCTTATGAGGAGAGGCTGAGAGACCTGGGGCTCCTCAGCCTGGAGAAGAGAAGACTGAGAGGGGATTTCATCAATGTTTATCAATTTCTAAAGAGTAGGCATCAAGAGGAAAGGGCTGGACTCCCTTCAGGGCTGCCCAGTGGTGGGACAAGGGGCAGTGGACATACTAAGTAGAACATAGGAGGTCTCACTTAAACAGAAGGAAAAGCTTCCTTACTTTAGGGTAGTAGAGAACTGCAACAGGCTGCCAGAGAGAGGTTGTGGAGTCTCCTCCAGAGACTTTCAAAACTCCTCTGGATGCAGTTCCGGGCAACCTGCTCTAGGTGAACCTGCTTTAGCAGGGGGATTGGCCTAGACGGCCTCCAGAGGTCCCTTCCAATTCCTGCCATTCTGTGATACAAATAAATAACCCAGTACTGTGCCTGTCCAATTTGTCCCCCATTTCTGCACACTTCAGTAAGGTCAGCAACATAGCTGTCTGCAACTGGTCACTTCCAACTAGGCTTCCTACACTGTTTTGGGAATAAGTTTTAACTCAAGCATGGGAAGTCAATGGTGTTAACCTCCCACAGATCCTCATGATCCTTTACCAAGTTCTATTTTATCTCTGAAACAAAATTATGTGAGGAATTCTACTGTGACAAGACAGTCCTGAAATTGTGCCTTGAATATATTTCTCCAGTATCTAATACAGCAACAATTCATCTGCTGTTCCATAAAACAGTGTGATCTGAAAGGGCAGAGTTGAAAAGAGGGAAGGAGACCAGGTTTCAGCCAGAACTTGTTTAGGAAGACATCTGCTGTTGAGATGTCTTCCTGAATGCAAGAATTAAAGCATTTCAGAAATCTTCATGACTCTGCACACTCGTTCTCATATGCTTTCCTGTCAAGAGTCTACCTCTCTAAGGAAAAGCAGGTGAACCCCAAACACGATGATCCCTTCACCACATCCACTGCACTGGACCAGCATCAAAGGGGCCCCAAAAAACCAGTTTAGGACCAGCAAAGTTGCAAGGCAGGTCCAGCAGAAGTACCTGGTTCTTTCCTGCAGCTGACATTACAACTGACCCTCAATAACTCACACTAACCACTTGTATGACAGCCTGAGGGGGCAGCTGGAGAGCCACGGCCCCTGACATCACCTGGAAAGGAAAAGAAGGGCTTGCAAACAAAGTGGCAGAGCAGGAGGAAAGGCTTTGCCTCCACACTGCAGGTGGTGAAGCACACCACAGCCACTACCAAGGGGCTTGTGGAAGAGGAACTAACCCAGGAACCGAACACAGATTTCTCCCTCCCTAGCCCGTTCCCTCCACCATAGCTGACTGTTTCCTACACACCTTGGCATGACTTTCACAACTAAGTTTCTTTGAGGTTGCTGCACTTGGGTCCCATCCCACATAGTCTTCATTTCCTTTCATCCAAGCTGGCTATAACAAATGCTCTTTCTGTGCCCCCTCTGAAGCTCTCACCAGACAGGCTTCTGTTACGCCATCAATGAAACAGAGCCCTAAAATCCAGCTGCTTTCTGCTCCCCACACCAGTGTTGACACCCTTGATGTCTCATTAGTGGAGAAAGGCTTTTTCTCAACCTTAAGGATGCTGGATATGCAGTCAAAATGAGTTACACTTGCAATGGCTGGATCAGCCACATACCTCTTCTAGTCATGGAGTCAGTCAGGGTTGGAAAGAACCTAAAGGATCATCTAGTTCCAACCTCCCTGCCACGGGCAGGGACACTTCACACTAGATCAGGCTGCCTACAGCCTCATCAAGCCTGGCCTTAAACACCTTCAGGGATGAGGCTTCCACCACCTCCCTGGGCAACCTGTTCCAGAATCTCAGCAACTTCATGGTGAAGAACTTCTTCCTAACATCCAGTCTGAATCTACCCATTTCCAGCTTTGTTCCATTCCCCCCAGTCCTATCACGACCTGCCATCCTAAAACATCCCTCCCCAGCTTTCTTGTAGGCCCCCTGCAGATACTGAAAGGTCACAATAAGATCACCTCAGAGCCTTCTCCTCTCTAGACTGAATAGCCCCAACCCCTTCAGTCTCTCCTCATAGAAGAGGTGCTCCAGTCCTCTGATCATCCTCATGGCCCTTCTCTGAACACCTTCCAGCACCTCCATATCATATCATTTTCATCTAAAGGCTTAGGTAAAATGGTTCACATTCACACCTATTTCTGTGTCTATTGCTTCTCAGGTGTAGCCCAAAGTCAGCAGTTCCAGAACCTTCTTCCCTTGCATAGGTTGCGTTCTGACTCAGAAGTCTGTCTCGCCATTTCTTCAGCCTCTCCCTTCTGGCTCAGCAACTCTTACAACTACACCAAACTTGTTACAAAAGTTTAGATCAAGTGACCATACCTCTCCATTCCCCCTTCCAGCCCACAATTCTCATCAGCTCTGCAAATGCCTCTGCTTCTCCCACACTCTTTGCAGCTTAAAATGCGCCACTGAGTGCTACCTCCGCGTCTTTGGTCTGCTTCTGGGGAAGTTTCACTGCTCTGAACAGCTTCTGTGCCAGCAGGCATGGCTGGATTGATTTCCCCTGCCTTCCACTCTCCCACTGTCCACATGGGATCCCACTTGAGTGAAAGTCAGAATGGCTGCTGAGGGAGCTCAGCTGGATGCTGCCAGGGCTGTGCATTTTGCTCCAAGTGCAACACTCAGCCCTGCACTGAGACTTAAGTGACAGTCAGAATTAATAAGGTACACAGGGACACCTTCTCCCTTCTCACCTCTGATTATCACACCTATATTAAGGATGTTTATGCAGCTATTTTCTTGATGCCCACTGGGCTATACACCAACTAATAACACTGCAGTGTATTGTTTTTTCCAATGGTTGTTTTCAAGCTGGAAAAATGCCACCAAAACTGCAGAAAATTGAGAACAGACCCTTTAGGATGGTGTAAATCTAGATACCTCTACTGATTATGGTGGCTTCATGCCAATTTCAGCAAAATTAAGATTCAATTCTTAAGATATCAAGTCTTCTTTATATATATAGCTTCCATATTTCTAATAAACTATGTAACATGATTATTATTTCCAGCAAAGTTGAACAAGGAGATACTGTGGTGTGGAAGGAAATTAAGGCAGATCTTACTCATCACAGAATTGCTCTGGTTGGAAAAGACCTCTCAGGCTGAGTCCAACATTCAACCTAGCACTACCACGGCCACATCCCAAAGCGCCATATCAACACGTTTCCAGAACACCTCCAGGAGTGGTGACT
>WBNM01045900.1:0-30364 GCA_013399055.1 Ramphastos sulfuratus
TTTTTTTTTTTTTTTAGAGATATGACTGATACCTAAAGCAGGAATGAGAGAGATGTGGATGAGCTTTTTTCATTAGGTATTCACTGCTCCTTAATTGAGATGCTACAATTCTGCTGACTTCAGTAGTCAGTAGAAGTGAAAAGCTGCAGTCGTTTTGGTGTTTAAAAATGAAATGCTGCAAATTGTGATCGTGTATCACTACAGTTATCTGAAATAGTTTGTTTTTTTCTGACACCTTGTGGATGGGGTCCAGAGCAGCAGCAATGTGAGAAAGCTAATTATAGAAGGTGTTTCTCCTTACTGTATAACACTGCTTTTCTACCTCTGCTCCAAAAATGCAGCCTTGTTGTGTGACAATGTCTTAACCAAGTTGTGTTAATTACTCCTCTCAAGATGATAACATTTCATTGAAGCTCCATGAATTTGCATTGAATTATGAAGATTTTTTTTTTCTTTGGTAGGATTGTGGGAATTCAGTTTAGTCACATGTATAGTATATCCCTAACTATGGGATTTATGGACCATAAGAAATGAAATTGGCTTTTTCCAAGTTCTTTTAATTTTTCCTGCATAAGCATTTTTATTGTTCATCTGTTTTCAATAGTTTTCTATAAGGGATGAGTCTTATAAAACATTTTTATGATAAAAATCTTTGTATTGTTGTTTCAGTTCATCTTATCCTAAAACAGCTTTTCTAAAATCATTTTCTTGTATCCCATGCAACTGCTGTAGCTCCAAAACCTGGCTTGAGCTTAATGGGTCTGACTAGGACAACTTTCATTGCAAGTGACTGCAAGTCTAAGCCTCTGTTTGCATGCAGAAGATAGATGCTTGTTCTCCTGGAAGGCCCTATTTCAGAACAGTAAGACTACCTTTAAAACTTAGGGTGAACACATAGTGAGAGCTAACCTACAAGGTAGGTATAGCTGTAAGACCTCTTAGTTTGACTTTTATGGGGAAAAAGGCATTTTCAAATGTAGTTTGAAATGGTTTTCTCAGCAATAAATGGATTGTCCAGTGGTACAGTTGTCTAAACTGAGATCCCCACCCATGTAAAAGCTTTGTGTGGGGAGAAATGCTGTATCCTATGGACATCAGCAGAAAAATAATGCTGATCTGTCCCATGATTCTTAAATTTGTGCAGAATTCTTTTATGGACTTGAAGCCGTTCCAGGGGGTTCAGGATAACAGGGTTGCAGTGTCTGTTTCCTCCTTGGTAAGGATAGAAGACAGGCAAGCAGACACATTTACTATCTGTGATTATTGGCTGAATGCTGCAAAAAGCAGATTTTGTAACTTGATAACAGCTCTGACTCAAAGCTGCATAACTTGCATGTCTCTCTGTTTGTAATTATCTAATCCTGCTTAGGCTTGCTTTTCCGGAATACTGTTTTTTGTGATGAGCATTTCCTGCAATATAGTACTGAAGTTCTTTCCCATCACATAGAAAGGTTGCTCCACATTTAAACAGATGTCTGGTAGTAATGGCTTATTTCTTTTCTGACTCGTTCTGTAGATCACATTTCTCTTCAGACCTAATGAGGATTGTTGCTCTTGCCTGCACTATACTTTTAAGAGAAGAATGCTAAATACTCTGTTAGGTGCTTTACTGAAAAATGTATACTGTCAGCACCTGCTGCTCTCTTCCAAGGAGTACTTTTGTTGCTGGCCCGTTTATGTTTTGTGAATACTGGCTGTAACAGCTCCTTGTAGCTAGACATCATATACCTGCCAGCATGGCAGCATGGCCCTGCTTCGTGCCTTCGGGAATCGCACTAACGCTCTAGATTAAACACAGCAACCAAGATCTGCAAACACAGACTTTGCTGCATTCCATGCTTCCAACTTAAATTATCAAACAACTGTAAGAGGTGGTTCAAATTAGGGGGAACCCACTTCAGGAGAATTTGTTCTTCAGAAGTATAAGCAGAGAGGAAACATAAGCCGGAGGATTTTTTTGACCGACATGTGTTGAATTTTAAGTAAACTGTTGATTTGTGTCATTCTGAAAATAGAGAAGTAATTCAACTACTTCTTAGTTAAATGTCAGGTCTTTATTTAAAGCTAAATTTTTACCATTTACCAGTCATCGATTGATTTGTATAAAAAATATTAAAAAATTGTCAAAGTAAGTTCCAAAAAATTAGTAGTGAAATATAGTTCTTGCTGTGTACACAAATCCAAAATTAAGAAGCACATAGAAAATGACAGCCTAATCAGATATAACAGTGTGCTGTCAGTAGACATTCAGAAATTTTTCCAGATATTCAGACTTCCTGCTCTGACAATCATTTTTTTTTTAAACAGCAAATCATATATAGATTGCTTTTATTTTCTGCTTGTTTATGCCTTCTATTAGCATCCATTCATTGAGGCTTGCTTTCGTCATTAGTTTTCTGTTTCTGTTCCTATTTTTCTGTGAATTATCTGCACCAGGCACATGACCCAGAAAGCTTAAGCAGCCTGTCTAGGCTGTTTAAGACCTCTACTATTTGAACTAGCAGCAGTCTGCGTTAAGCTCTGATAATAAGTTGTTGTTGTTACTAGGAATTTGCTTATTCAGTTGACCAACACAGCAAACGTTATTTAGGAATCATAGTTGCATATCTTTTTTTCATAGGGTTTTGCCTAAAGATTAGGATGGTGATATGGGTAATTACATGGCTCCCATTATTTGCAAGTGTATATTAATATATTTTTCTGAAGGTCTGCTAGGCAGTTGGAATAGTTACAGGGAACATTTAGCAGTCATTCTAGGACTTTTCACTTTTATATGTATGTTCTTGGGTAGCCTTTAATGCAAGTGATATTGCAGAGCTCCCAAAGACTATGTAGACTGTGAAATGTTTGTAGCATTAATTCTCACAATAATTGACATGTAGTAACTCAGTTATGGTTAAGAAACAGCTGGTTAAAAATAACTCTTTAATGAAACTGTGGGAACCTTTAAGAATGTAGATGTATTGTGAGGTACTTAGCCAATGCATATAGTTTGTCAGTGCATATATAGTTACATACATTATTGATTAAAGGAGATTCAGTAAACTTTCTGAGATGAGATCTAACACTTCTACCTTGCTGATGCTAAGTGGTATAACCTTCTGTGTCACTTCTGCCTTGCTGATGCTAAGTGGTATAACCTTCTGTGTCACTTCTGCCTTGCTGATGCTAAGTGATATAACCTTCTGTGTAAGCAAAAGTGTTCCTCTGTTCTGATTCAGCTGTGTGCTGTTTTGCTCCTACAGTACTTCTCTCCTAACTCGCTATGTCCAGAGTAGAGAGGTCTTTGGAAACATATTCAAGAAGTCATATCTAAAATGTGGGTGAACAGAAACAGATTATCAGGACTACTATTGCCTCCTGCTTAGATACAATAGAAATTACTGGCCTAGTCATAGCCATAACCCAGGAAATAACATTGGTTTCAAACAGATGGAGAAAATAATCTGCTGTTATTAATTTTGACAGTAGAAATTGCGTTCACCAGCTTTCAAGATGTCTTTGATTGTGTTTGGGGATCTTTGCAGTTGTATAAATTTTGACAGGCTTTAGGTAGTTTGATTTATGTGGAGAATTTCAGTCTCTGTCTTTTAAAAATGTCTTTTCTTTCCAGAGTTAAAATGACTACACCTACAGGAACTTGAAATCTGATATGTCACATGGGATTAAATTTGAAATTTAGTGTTTGCTACTGTGTCTGATAGAAATCCAGTCTTGGCATTAGGACTCATCATGCTGCAGCTATTATATACACCAGAGAATTTTTAGAAGGTTCCCAGTTCCCACAAATTCTTATTTGAACATGCATTGTGTCTGTAAAGACAGTCCAGCCTCATGTCTTCCCTGTATGGTACTCCATCTGGAAACTGCTCAGTTTAATGAAATCTGATGCCCCAAATATACTAATTTTTATATATATATATACACATATACATTTGGAACACTACAGTGTTTGTATAATAAGCTCAGGTGTTCTTGAAAATGGGGGTTAGACTTAAGGCAAATAGCTTGACTTTCACAATATTTCAAATTTTACTTGCAGGCATTATTGCTGTTATTGTTTTGTGGCCCTTTGGGTGGTTTGGGGTTTTTTGTGGCTTTTTTTGTTTGTTTGGTTGGTTTTTTTTGGGGGGGTGTGTGTGTGGTGTTTTTGGTTTTTTGTGGGTTTTTTTTTGTTTGGTTTTTTTTTTTGAAGAGTGTTTAGCTTTCAATTTTTATATATGGATGAATTTTAGTTGATTAACTTAGAAGTTCAAGTTCATTTTTATGGGATTTCATTAGTCTTCACTTGACATGTTCATGGTGGCAACTGTTACACTTTTTTTCTTTTGTTAGATTGGATTGAAAGAAGTTTGGTAAAGGGAAGGTAGACCTTTGAATGAATCTGGCACATATTTGATGTCGTCGTCTTCTTTCCATGTGCCATCAAATTTTCATAGAATCATAGAATGGTAAGGTTGGAAGGGACCTCAAGGATCATCTAGTTCCAACCCCCTGCCGTAGGGACACCTCCCACTAGTACAGGTCACTCAAGGCCTCGTCCAACCTGGCCTTGAACACCTCCAGGGAGGGAGCAGCCACAACCTCCCTGGGCAACCTGTGCCAGTGTCTCACTACCCTCACTGGAAAGAACTTCCTCCTAACATCGAGTCTAAATCTCCCCTCTGCCAGTTTAAACCCATTGCCCCTCATCCTGTCATTACAAGACCTTATAAATAGTCCCTCCCCAGCCTTCCTGTAGGCCCCCTTAGCAGATACTGGAAGACTACTATAAGGTCTCCTGGAAGCCTTCTCTTCTCCAGGCTGCAGAGCCCCAACTCTCTCAGCCTGTCCTCGTAGGAGAGCTGCTCCAGCCCTCTGAGCATCTTCATGGCCCTCCTCTGGACCTGCTCCAACACTTCCATGTCCTTCCAATTTTAATGATTGACAGTGCACAGATAGAAAGCCATAATGCTTCTGGTAATGGTTGTCATAGTGACATGATGGTGCTACTGTGTTACATTTTTCAAGCTTTTTCTTTTTGTCAAGCTGAATTTCAGTGTAAAATTATATCAAAACCAAACCCAAATCAGTGTTAGTTTAATGAAGGTAAGCTCTACCTTAGGTTGTTCATGTTTAATGTTTCAGAAAGGAAGCATGTCTCCCAAAGACCAGTGTCTTTTTCTACTGCTTGCAGCATCACTGCAGCTCATTGCTGTCTCATTTCATTATTCCCTGCCACCAGTAGTCCTTGCAGACCTGTTTCCTGGGGCAAGGCATTAGCCTCTGAGCTTGCAAGTGCAACTACTATCATAGTCCAAATTTTCTTTAGTGAGGCCAGGTTGTATAGATCTTGCCTTTCAAGGCTCAAGGAAACAAATTTCACAGTTTGTGTTACCCTTCAGTCTTGTTTTGGAATCTTCTTCCTGCCTGAGGTGGTAATCCTTTGTTGTAGAGGGACAAAGAGCTCTTAGCTGTACAGTAACAACTGCAAAGAAAACAAAAAAGTATACAGCAGCAGGTTTCTTAGATTGGTAGTGATTTGAGTGCAGAAGGGAGAAATTATCATAGAATCATAGAATGGTCTGAGTTGGAAGGGACTTTCAAAGGACATCTAGTAAGAGTATCACAGTATCACCAAGGTTGGAAGAGACCTCAAAGATCATCAAGTCCAACCCATTACCACAGACCTCAAGACTAGACCATGGCACCAAGTGCCACGTCCAAACCCACCTTGAACACCTCCAGGGATGGTGACTCCACCACCTCCCTGGGCAGCCCATTCCAGTAGTGAATGACTCTCTCAGTGAAGAACTTTCTCCTCACCTCGAGCCTAAACTTCCCCTGGCACAGCTTGAGACTGAGACTAGTCCAACCTCCTCTCTAGTAAGCAAGGGCACCCTCGACTAGATCAAGTTGCCCAGACTCATGTTGAGCCTCACCTTGAATATCTCCAGGGATGAGGCCTCATCACCTCCCTGGGTAACCTGTTCCAGTGTTCCACCAGACTCATACTGAAGAACTTGTTCCTAACATCCAATCTAAATCTACTCTTCTCTATTTGGAAGCCATTGTTCCTTGTCCTATCACCACAGGTCTTTGTAGACAGTCTCTCTCCATCCTTCTTGTAGGTCCCCTCAGGTACTGGAAGGCTGCTATTAAGTCTCCCCAGAGCCTTCATTTCTCCAGGCTGAACAACCCCAGCTCCTTCAGCCTGTCTTTGTAGCAGAGGTGCTCCAACCCCCGGATCATTTTAATGGCCCTCCTCTGGACCCATTCCATCAGCTTCATGTCCTTCATGTATTGAGGGCTCCAGTACTGCAGGTGAGGTCTCACCAGAACAAAGTAAAGTGGCAGAATCACCTCACCGATCTGCTGGCAACGCATCTTTTGATGCAGCCCAGGATGCCATTGGCCTCAATATGTGAGCACTCAATATAAATAATTCAGGTAGTTGGTCTGATTTTTTTTTTTTTTTTTTTTAAATCTCAAATTCTATTTGGTTTTGAAAGTAAGAGAACAAGCACAAAAGTTAAGCATGAACTCAAGAAGAGCTGCCACCATGGCAAAGATGAGTTATATCTAGATGAAGTGTAAGATAATTGATGTCTTGCATCTCCTATAAAAGCCTTGCCTGTGTAGATTTAATTAAATCTTCTGATACATCTTTCCATTGAGGAAAAAAAGTGGATATCAAACTGAGAGTTGTCTTTGAGTCAACAAAAGCCTAGCTGATGTGAATAGTATAATTTGTTTTCAAGAGGGAGTTGCCATAAAGTACTGTTTCCTCAGAGACCTGCCTTGGCTACTATTTTCATGATTGACTTAGAGGTAGATGAAGTCCAGCAATTTGTCAGTAACAATGGGATACATCCCTTCTGCAAAAGGACGCAACATACTACAATGAAAGGTCATGCCACACACTTATAAAAGTAGAAATGACATGAACTCAGGGGAGAAAAATGTTAGAGCACTGCAGAGAGAAAACCTTTATAGTAAAATTTTTACAAGGCATTGACTGGAGGCAGCTAAGGAAAGGGATTGAGTGTGTTGCTTGAGTCTAAACTGACCGTGGATTGTCAGTGTAGTAAAGTGTATAGCTGGAGGCAGGGGAAAGGTTGTGCATCAGGGACAGTATTTTTGATAAAAGCATACTAGAACCTGTGTAAAAGATCCTATTTAGAGGGTCAGGGTGGCAATACTGATTTAAAACAGAACATCTGTAGGAAATTACTTTTAGAATACCTGGAGAAAGTGAGAACTCTGTCATCTTTGTAGACTTCTGTGATGGTTTGGGAGTTACCTGCCCCCCCACTCTATGAAAATCACCCAGACTAGACTCGGCCGGCTGGAAGTTAAGGACTGAAGCTCTATTTACAGCTTAGCACAATGTACAAGCAGATATATACACAATAGACAGGAATATTTACAGAAATAGACAGAAATACACAAGTTAAAGGTAAGACAGAAACACAATACCCCTCACAGAAATCAGAGTCCCCACAAGGGGCTCCCAACCACCCTTCCACCTTCCTTCCACTCCTCTACCTTATCCCAGGGTCTGCCTTACGTGCAAGGTGAGTTTGGAGGATCAGCAAGGGGAGTTAGAAGCAGAGTGATTAGTTGAGTTACAAAACAGAAGGCCAGCAGACACAGCAGCCCCCAGAGAGAGAAACTCTCTGTGTTATCTATGTTTGTGTCCTTGTTTTTATACATCTCAGGAAGCCTATGAGTGAAGTAGACATCACCATTGTTTTCTTTTCACAGCCTATAATTTAATTTTTTTTTTCATTAAAATATTCCAATTAGCTTCAAACCAGCACAACTTCCATGTAAACTTATGTTTGGGACTAAAACTAGAAACAGGTCTTGACTCCCAGAGGTAGAACAGATGTTCTGGGCTCATGTGCTTGCTGGTAACTCTGTGTGCTTCTGGGGAGTTATCCTTGGTTCCTCTACAAATGTTCAGAGAGATATAAATCAGTCACAGGGGGAAAAAAAAAAAGTCTAAAGCTAGAAGTTGTAATGCTTGATCACGGGAATGAAGTTTTTCAATTATCTTTCAGACCTGGCAGCAGGGTTAGGGAGTCTGTTAAAGCAAGAGATCTTTAAACAGTTAAAATGTTGCTGACCTTTCTCTGCAAGATGGGGAAAAAGTCACTTTCTGGGTAAAAAAAAAACAAAACAAAAATACCCTGACTGTCATGCTTGCTATTTTGTTATCATTCTGTCGAACCTTACATTTCTAAGTGTCTGGGGGTAATATGGTGGCATGGCAACTTGATGTATGTTTTCTCACAGGAGAAGGCAGTTTGGAAGGACCCAAACAGTCTTTTCCTAAAAGTGGTTGCACAGCTTTCATTTTTCTGAAGTCAGCCAGCTTTTATTTTCATTGTTTTTTGGAAATTGAGTGGCTTTTGTACTTCTAGGTGTAGACTACCTTCTTTAGCATGATTTTTAGGCATCTAGTGATCTGCAAAAAAATCCTGGTAGAACAGGACTGCTTCCTAAGTCAGTACTGGGCCATAGGGAAAGAGCTACCCTGAGGCACATCGTCAGGCCTCTTCTGTGTCTCTTGGTCAGCCCTACGGTGGGCTTTGCTTCAAAAAATAGTTGTTTAATAAATACTAGAACTCTTGCCAAATTCCAGTGTGATACAATTAAAACGTTCTCCACAGGCAAACTAAGCAGTCAGTGTTGATCAGAAACCTGATGCACCCTGGGGATCATGCACTGTTGGAACAGACACCAAAAAGGGATGAACAGATGGGGAGCAAACAAGTACTGTAAAGTTTTTAGTGAATTGCATCTCCTCCTTTTGCTTATGCAGGAGTAGTAGCAAATAGCCATTTGCAAGCACACAGCAGTCTTTAATTAGTTACTGATACTTCTATGGATTTTGACAATGCTGTCATGAAAGTCAGTCTAGTTCAGTGCACTATATCAGTGCAGACCCTTTAGATGAAGAAAGTGACATGACCACCTACATTACCCTAAGATTTTTTGTAACTTTTGTTAAAGGAATAAATCACTGTGGAAGATAGTGCATGTCACGACCCTACATTCCTTTGCAGTGATCCTGTTATGTGTCTCTTGGCAGTTTGTTTTACCCACTGTGGTGGGTACTTGGATCAACTTGCAGAGAAGTTTTTATTCTCTGCTGTTCTTTTCAGTGAAAATTGGAAGATTAATTGCTTGCCCTTGCCAGAAATAGGAGAAAAATCTTTCTCTGGACTCTTCCAGAATTGAAATGCTGGTTAGGTTTTTTTTTCCTGCTGTTGGACTGCAGCAATAGAATAAAATTCTAGTCCTCCATAGCTTGTCTTGACTTGAATAAGTCAGATAAATACAGGAAAAAAAGATATAAGCAAACAAATAGTATCTAGTACTATATTCACCTACCTACTGGCAGCCATGGAGAACTTCACCTGAGAGAAGGGGGAGGTTGCTTTGAAGAGATTTTATGACCTTGAGGGGCATCCTTGAGAAAGTACCTGTGGATGTTACTAGGGAGTAGATGGAGTTGAAGGCTGTAAAGGAACAGCGGTTTGGCCGGCTTGTTTCAGCTGTCCCACAGGCATAATTAGTACAGCAAACAATAAATGTGTTTGAGTCAACTGGTCATATGTCCCTTGTGTGAGGTACTGCCTGGAGATAGTTTTTGTTGTGTTAATTTTTTTTCTTTTTTTTTTTTTTTCAAGTGAACAGTGCATGCCATATGAGTTCTTGCCTTAAGATGTTTTTTTCTTAGCTGTGCCTGTTATGGAAAGGGAGACTGCCAAAATGCTTGAAGGTTATTCTGCACTGTCATAAGCCAGAGGAGTGGGGTAATGAAAGCTGAAGTTGAGATTTATCTCTCTGAAATAGGGAAAGTTCAACATAGTGAAAGGTCACCCTGGTTACAAATCAAGCTTTACATTATGGATCCCTCATAAAAGATTACTTTTCAAACAGGTATTTACTAATGGTTGTTACATGGTTTTAAGGTAGAGAAAGTGACAAGAGTGTGATAGTAGTCTTTTCTGAGAGAGGTGTGTTTTTCTTCAGAGACAGATATAATTGTGCCAAAAAGGCATCTGCTCTCTGTCATTGTCAGCTGGATCTCGGGGATGTATCAGCCTTTCTATTTGATCCAGTCCAGTGCATGTGTGCCAAGTATCCATCTTTGTGTGTCAAAACGCTTTGGGAAAGCATCTTCAATAGTTATGTGTATTTTTAAATGCTTTAGATATTAGATTCAAACAGTGTTTGGTCACTTGTGAATGGAAGTATTTACTAAAGGTGTTTGCCATTAATAGATGTGTCTGTCTACAGCTTCAGATTTTGTAGTGATGTTTTCTGAAGCTAAATTTTACTACTGTGGCTCAAATTAGATACTTCAATAGAAAGCATGCTGTATTGCAAAGGAAAAAATCAGGGAATATCATCTTGAGTGACCTGTACTAGTGGGAGGTGTCCCTGCCTATGGAAGGGGTTTGGAACTAGATGATCTTTGAGGTCCCTTCCAACCCTACCATTCTATGATTCTATGATCTTCAGAACTGGTGAGAAAGCTTGCCATGAGGTGTTCGCTGACGCCTGAAATACAAGTTGTGAATCTCAAAATAGTAATTCTGGTGCAGTTGTTGAATTGCACAACTCCCATTTCTGAAGTCATCTCAAAAGTGGAAAGGCTATTACATTTATCAATTGCAGGCATTTGTGTGTATATATTTCTATGTAGAAATGAAGTCCCTCACTGAGTTTTCAAGTCAGCATGGATGTTCATATGGCATTTCATCTTTGGTTTAAGTATCAGTTGCTAGTTGTGCCATGCTGACCAGTTGCAGTACAGATCTTTCTAGAAAAGGAACCATGGTACTTTACTGTCTAAAACTCTTATTGTTTCTTTTTGTGGATTTTTATTTCAGAGGTGTGGTGAGCTGGTTTGAGGCTAGTTGGAATATATTAATGAAAAAAATAGATTACAGGCTGTGAAAAGAAAACAATGGTGTTGTCTACTTCACTCAGGCTTCCTGAGACGTATGAAAACAAGGACACAAATATAGATAAGGTAGAGAGTCTCTCTGTCTCTCTGGGAGCTGGTGTGTCTTCTGGCCTTTCTGCTGTGTAACCTAACTAATCACTCTGCTTCTAACCCCCTTGCTGATCCTCCAAACTCACCTTGCACGTAAGGCAGACCCTGGGGTAAGGTAGAGGGGTGGAAAGAAAGTGGAAGTGTGGTTGGGAGCTCCTCCTGGGGACTCTGATTTCTGTGAAGGGTATTGTGTTTCTGTATTACCTTTAACTTGTCTATTTCTGTAAATATTCATGTCTATTGTGTATATATCTGCTTGTATATTGTGCTAAGCCATAAATAGAGCTTCATTGCTTAACTTCCAGCCAGCTGAGTCTAGTCTGGGTGTTTTTCATGGTGTTGGGGGGCAGGTAACTCCCAAACCATCACACGTAGTATGATCATTCCATTAGTACAAACATCTACTCCATGCTGTGGGAAGCATAGGAGGCTACTGCCCAACATTTTGCATGTATTTCTGCTTACCTTTTGACATAGGCACAGGATAGCTTTTTCTTGTATTCTTTACTTCATCCTTCCTTCCTCTACAGACTGCCACTGCTTTTGAGCATGTAATACCTTAACAAAGTTTGTGGCTTCTTTTGGCAAAGGATATGACAGACAGAGGAAAAACAGGTGTGATGATGTTAAGTATTCTTGCCTTCTCTGACATCCTCTGGTAGCACGTATAAGATGAATGTGAAATTACTGGCACAAGTGGAACAAAACATCCTGTTTGTTTTAAAATGCCTCTGGAAGTGCCTTGAGCAGATTCTTGCACTGAGGCACATGCCATGCAAGTATGGGGACTGCTGCAGTGCTGGAACCTGGTCTGAATACTCACTGTGCTCTGTCCAGAGTTCGTGGGCTTGGTTGTTCCAGGCCGGTGTAGTTTCGTGGTTGTCTTCCTGCTGCTGTAGGTCTCGTACCTATGTTTAGGAAAATGTTAGCCTTTGGTTTCCTCTGATGAAGTTAAAGACTACCCAAGGAAATACTCCAATAAAAAAAAAAATTGCTGCTTCAGTATTAAAGCATGTTGTGTAGGTTTGAAGATACCTGCTTTAGTAAATGAATGTGTTTCAATGTTAATGCATATCCCATTGGCAATGTTGCCCCAATAATATGTGGCATTATATTTGCATTTCAATTCAATTGTATTTTGCATCACATGGTAATGAACCAGTAGAAGTATATGTCAAAGCATTCTGAAGACCCTTGCTCTGTTAGGCAGTGGTTTAGCCTATGGACTTTTCCCTGAATGCACTAAACAGTATAGTGGAGAATGAGATAAATCATCAAAACTGCTAACTAGGCTGAACAAGTAATACTGGGCCTTGCCGTCACAGTACAGATGGTTTCTGAAGACTGAATTTTAGGAGGAGTAAGTCAGGTTCTTGGCATGGTATACAGTATTCCTCAAATTATTTTATGGTGGCATTTAGTTAAAACATATGTTAGAAAAAGAAAATCATATGAGCAGTTAACAATTCTCCTAAGCATAGTTAGCAAGGGATAAGCTGTCCTTTTAAAAAGATATTGTGGAAATGAGCACTGGAGCAAGTTTCCTGCACCAGTGTCTCTTTGACATCAGCTGTGTTTTGATCTGATTTGCAGCCATAGTCATAGGAAGACTGGAGAGATGCAGGTGTTTCCCTCTGTCTCATGTGAAATATACACTTCCCTGGAAATTAAATATGGCATCCTATTGCCTACAACTACAAAAGTAGATGCTTACAGGTTAAGGAAGTGCTTGAGTGTGAAAGGTGCTAAATAGTACTAGACTTTTTTTTTTTTTTTTTTTTTTTTTTTTNTTTTTTTTTTTTTTTTCAAAATGGAGGTAGTGGGAGAAAATGCATAACTATTGTCAGTTCCCAGGACATAGCTTCTCTGCTCTGTGCTCTGCTTCTGCATACAAAAGTCCAGACTTGCTCTGCTAGCAAAAACTTACTGAGGCGATTGTGAATTTTATTACATTTAGTTGCTAGAAATCATCAGAGACATGTTGGAGCAAATGCAGGAAGATGCAAAATAAATGCCAAATGGCTAAATGGTCAGACATCTCTGCTCCACACTTGAAAGTCACTTTGGGAAATGTTTGTCAGACAGGTTGTGGCCAAGGAGCTGGAGTAGTTTTCCCAGAAATGAGTTAGAAAAATTGAGCTGACAAGAGACTGAAAGAACTGCAAAAAGTTGAGTTGACTTCTGTTATTGAACAAAATATTTCCCTTATGTCTGGATACTCTGGTCTAACAGGCCTGCCATAAAGGCTGCTGTTCTGGACTGTATTTAATTTGACATGGTTCATCAGGTCACATCTTTCAAAGTCACTGGTAGTAAGGTGCTAACCCTTCATTGAACTGCATAGGTAGCATAGTCAAATTCAGTATGATGCAAAACCCATTACCTTGAAAAAATGAGTGGAAGTTTATGCAAGGAGAGAACCAGAAGGAGCTTACAGATAGTGTGGTTGGACTTTATCCTGTTGTCCACAGACCATTAACCTCACTCCAGTTGACATTTGGATTTCTAGTTCTATTCCCTTGTTACCAACCTGATTCTTGATAGTATTTTCTGGGGCTAGTGAACTGCTGCTTCTGTAGTCATTGGTGTTACGCTACCATAGATAATGTTACCCTTTAATGTGTCTTTTCTGAACTTTTAACAACTCCCTTGCTTATTACAAAGCTTAACAATGTGTTTTGTTGGATTGTTTTAGAGATTTTTTTTCATACTTCTTTGGTGTGGTTTCTGTTAGTTTTTATCAGTACTGTGTAATTTAGAAGTGTTAAAGTGGGATCAAGGAGTAGAGATGATTTACTGAGGTTACACTGAGTTCTTCAGGATGCTCACATGCCATTGTGGCAAGAGTGGTGCATATCTGGTGTTAAATGGCAGAATATTAATGCAAGCAGCATGTTTTTCTCTGTCCCCTTTTCTGTACAGGTGATGAGTTGGGTCTGAGGAAGAAACCATTAATAAATGAACATTACAAGAATCATTGTGGTATGGGGCAGGATGGTGGGGAACTGTAGACCAGCCCTGCTGTGGCATTGCATAGGCAGGGAGTGATGGCCTTGACAGAGCTGGAATGTGGTCCTGGGCTATGGGCAGCTGGGATGGGGCCCAAAGGGGTGGGTAGAGATCATGGATAGACAGGGCTAGCAGTAACTACCAGGCCATAACAGTGGTGACTTTCCTCTGGTATGCTTCATGGTTCCCAGAAACCATCCAGACAAGACCACCTTAGCAAGAGATTGCTTTGACTGTTGTGTAACGGTCACCAGCATACTGTATGTAAAAAGTGGCTAGCCCCTTCTGCTTCCAGTGTCCTGCACTGACTCAATCTATACTTTTGCCAAAGACTCTTGAGATTTTACAGACCTAATCTACTTCTTGTTATCTTTTTTTAGTTTTGTCTTAAGTGGTCTAGGCTGGTTAAAGTTGAACTGTGTGAACTACTCTGGATGGATAAAACTATGGTTAAGTACTTGCTGTCCTTACCCTTCTTCCAGTGGTTTATCTTGGTGCCAGCTATTAGTGTCTGTCCTGTTCTAGTGTCTGTCCTGTTGTTTCTGCTTCCTTCTGCTGCAGATGTACCCTAGTTTCAATATTTTGTTTCCTCTAATGTTAATACTGAATACTGCAAGTATGATTTTTCATGCCCAAGAAGAGAAATATTTCTTCTCAGTACTGCAGAAAAAGAGGATTGAAGCATGTATTTTCATACTTTTATTTATATTTGATTAGACATTTTTGAAAGCAGTGCCATTCTGAAACAGTTTCAGAATTGCCCAGTTCAATCTGAGCTTCATGGATTTAATTCAGAAGGGATTTTTTTTTTTTCCTATTCTCAAAGTGTAACCAAACAATCTTTATGGTAGTGGCACACATACAGCCAAAAAAATAGAAAAAAATAATTACTTATTAATCAATGAGAGTAGATACTAGTTACCTTCATTTTTACCTTAATATGTCCTTTCCCCCACTGAATACCTGTAGGGGTTATAAATAATAGGGCCTTGGAGAAGGTTACAGGGCAGTCTAAAAAGTGTGGGCTTCTTGTTGTTGCTTAAAAGGGATGAGGAGATTCTAATGTCTTGTGGCTTATACATTTGTTACGGAAGGGGTAATTAATTACTGTGAGATGATATTTAAAAATATTAATATATAGTTTATTAATATTAAATATTCAGAACTCACACCACCCTGACCACCATTTAATAATAATAACAGGCTCTTTGCAACGTTATGGAAACTATATACAGGTTATAATAGGATCTGGAAATAACTACTAAATATATGCATTAACTGAACTCGAATTAAACTGGCAGAGAAGGCTTTGCAGTCAGTATACGGCTTGCTCACTAGATGGACACAAGGAGCAACTTTCTACTAATGGCAGAAGGCAACAAGAGGCTTTTGGTATTTACTCACAAAAAGGTTATTATCTGACAGTACCCAAGGCTCNCTGTTTAGGCCTACCACGACAACATTTACATGCTCTTCTGAGCGCTGCCGTGTTGTGCTTCCATGTTACCTGATAGGAAGGGTTTTGTGCAAATTCTGCAATATAGATAACATTGCAGAAGAAACAAAAGTGCTGAATTGGCACTGAAAGCTACTTTATTTCTGTGGAGAATCATTATCCTGTTCATAGTCTAGTAACAGATGAGCCTCTGTGGTGTTTTGGATAACTATGTATTCCCATTGTTCAGGCAGTGACTGCAGCAGCAAACTGTAGTCTGCTCAGTTTCCATACAGTGAAGAGTAGAAGGTGATTAAGTTATGCAGTTGAAACTACACAATTTTTAAAACAAGATTATGGAACTCTTTCTAATGCAATAAAATGATCTGTTAAAACTGTGTTAAAAAAAAAATACTGCAGCCAGGTACAGAGGGATGTTTGTTTGTGGTGGTGGGTTTTTGTTTGCTTTCAATTTCTATTTTGCTTGCTAATGTTGCCAAACATCTGTGGTTAGTGCAGCACTAGAGCTTCATTAGAATTCTTTTTCCATGGATTCTTTTAAATTCAAAGTTGATTGTCAAATGTACTTTGTGAAGCCTCAGTTTAAGTCAGTCTTCATTTGTAAGCGTGGCTTCTTTCATGTATTTAATTGTTTGGGTACATATGCTGATGAGTTTGGTGTCTGATCCTGCTAGTAGGTGACTTGTAACTTTGACAAACTTAATGATCAATAGAAAAAATAGATGTATGCTGATTTGAGGCTAATTGGGATATTTTAATAGAGAAAATTATAGGCTGTGAAAAGAAAACAATGGTGATGTCTACTCCACTCGTAGGCTTGCTGAGATTTATGAGAACAAGGACACAAACATAGATAACACTGTCAGAGAGTCTCAGGCTCTCTAGCTGTTTTGGTCTGGACCTGTCTGCTAACCTCACTAACCACTCTTCTTCTGACCCCCCTGGCCGATCCTCCAAACTCACCTTGCATGTAAGGCAGACCCTGGGGTAAGGTAGAGGGGTGGGGAGAAGGTGAAAGGGTGGTTGGGAGCCCCTCCTGGGGACTCTGATTTCTGGGAGGCGTATTGTATTTCTGTATTACCTTTAACTTGTATATTTCTGTAAATATTAATGACTATTATGTATATATCTGCTTGTATATTGTGCTAAGCTGTAAATAGAGCTTCATTGCTTAACTTCCAGCCAGCTGAGTCTAGTCTGGGTGATTTTATAAAGGGTGGGGGGCAGGGAACTCTCAAATCATCACAGTATGTATTTCTCAAGTGTGTATTATCTTGATATACTTTAAGATACCACTTTGTATCACTCTGTGCCTTGTTCACAAATCCATAAGTTTTGTAATACCCCGTTTTTTCTAAGTCTTCTTTTGCTTGCATCCTTGATTGGGTCACTTCCCTTTCCCACCCTCCCGCTCCCTGTATCCATCAGTGAAGAAAAGCTGGAAATGACTGTGCTTATATAAAGGATTAAAGTGATCTTTGACTCTTTTTCCTTAGCTCTCAGCTTCCTTTGTTCTTCCATACTTAAAGTTGTCTTAGGCTTTCAGATCTGTATTGTCATGTGAAAGGTTTTTGCATAGCTTTCCATGGTGTATATTGATACCAGAGTGCTTTGTACACTGCCTGGATAAAGGTATTTCAATCAGATTGGTGATCTATGCTATACCTTGTTGTGCCAACATAGTTTCAGACCAGGAAAATTAAACACCTTTAGTAAACCTGTGTGCATGTTTTCAGAATGCTATCCAAACTTCTTTAGGTTTCAAATAGCATCAAAAATAGGCTGTGGGAATGCTGATACCATGGGAGAGGTTTTAGAGATCTGTTATCTTACTTAAGCACACAGAAGTTCTTGTCTGGATGGAGAGACTGAAAAGTCTAGATTTAAGTTAAGCTTGACAGATTTCATGCCAATTGCTTTCATACACTGCTGCTGCTGTGTTTGTTTTGGTATGTTGGAGAACTTGCCTTCACTTGGTAAGCTTTCCTAAGTGGTGCTCTGCAAAACAGTTGTGCTAAGAATCAAGTCCACAAGGGAGGCAAAGAGCAGGGTCCAATGAAAGCTTAGCCAGCCAAGGAAAGGTCTGGTGAAGTTAACAGTAGTTGTGTGTTGTAAGATTTCAGTATGAGAGATAGAAGTCAGCCACGGAAAGCTGAAAGAAAAACTGGAAAGTGAGCTGGGACCAAGATTTGCTTCGGATCCTTGTGGATAAGCAAGTGAAGTTGTGCAGCCAGTCTGGCCAGATTTGATTTTAGACACTTTTGGGTGGAGACATGCAGCATAACTGAGGACTAAACACTCTATTCAAGAAAAGGTTGTGTATGCTCTGAAGTTGCATCATGAAGTGCTGATTGAAACTCCATCGGTGAAATCGACATCTTAGGAGCTGTAAGCAGGATAGCTGGCCCTTGATACCAGAATATTTACAACTACTTTTAACTGTGAACACAGAGCATCTCTTTATGCAGCAATAACAGACACTTTGTGTTTGGGCTGCATGTTTTGGATGCAGTCCTAATAAATGGATGAAAATTATCATTGAGAATTTAACGACTTCTGTGCTTTAAGTGAAATGAGCAATAAAATTGATAGTGCAAGTTTAATATAAAACATCTGTGTTCAGATGCTGCCACTAACTGTTTTGAAAATTTAAATGCATATCTTAAGTGTCACTGGTATTATTGTGGAAGACAAACATACATTTGGTGATTTTGATTTTGGATTCCTGAACAGTATGTTGCTATCTAATGAAATTCAGACCCATACAAAATGCCTGTTGAGTTCCAGAGCAATGGTAGGTTCTGCAGCCACTTCAGAGTCCATACTGGGGATCCTCTCAGACTGCCTCCACTCATTAGCATGTCTGGGATTGTAACATCCAAATTAAGTCTCCAGCAATTTGTGTGATATTAAACTGAATAGGCCTTGCCTTTTCTGAATAGATGGGATTAGAATTCTATTTAAGTTACAGCAGAGTTGGGGAAACACAAATTTAAGACATCTGTTGTTGGAGAATTGACATTGTGAATTAATTGCCAAGAGACAGCCTAAAGCAAAAAAAAAAAAAGAAAGGATTTCTTTTGTATTGTTCTGACTCAGTTGTGTTCGTTTATTTCTTACACTGGTTTAATAATTTTTTGGCTGTTGGATCAAAACAGTAGAGTTAAGGCTGGGTGGCATATACTAAGGAAGTATTGTTTCTAACTAAATTTTTGAAGAGTCTTTCTTGCAGAAATACCCTCTTAAGACATAGTGACTGAAAGATAATTTGTAATGAAAAGGCCAATATTGAATGACTGTAACAGGTTCTAAAAATAATTCTGTGATTGGTAGGAAGACCAAAGTTTTATTTTCCTGTTTCTGCAGCAAAATAGAAGGCTACAGAATAGGAACTGCATTTGGAGTACAAGTTAAGTGATTTCAGTAGTAAATGGTAGTATTTGTTAAGATTTGGTCGCAAGACATGCTACTCCTGATAAGGAATAAAAGATAGGATGCTACAGTTTTCTCTCTTTGAGTTAGTAATAAATGTATTTGTGTTCTTTCCTTCTCAGACAGCATTACTGAAATAATATTCACCTCCTAGACTAAATTGTTCATGGGCTTTTACTAGGAAACTTGAAGAAGCTTGGAAACTTGAAGAAATATGGTCCTGAAGTGCCAGTGCTACCACACCCGCAAACTGTTTAATCCTTAGCATGCCTCCTGTGAATCCTTTAGTTTAGTTCCTTTCCTCAAGGTTGGAGTTTGTGCAGATTACTGCTAGTTTTATCTTATTGTGACAAATGTTGAATGGAATGAAATTTGGAGACCATGTATTAGGTTGGCACATGCCATTTGAGGGAAAAAAACAACCAACCAAAAAACCAACCAACCAAAACAATAAAAAACAAAAAACAACTTGAGAATCCTATTGCTAAGATTGTATGAGATAAGAACAATGCAAACCAGTTTTATGGCATATAATTTCCATTAGTAGAAATTTTAAAGTCCAAGGAGAATTATTGCACAAAGTTTGTAGTTCAACTTTACTTTTACTTTGGACAACTGAATTGGTGTGTTGCATCTTTAAAGGATACCATATATCCTCAAAGCTGAAGTATTGCAGCTGGCTGCTGATTTCTGTGGGGATACTTAGGAAAATACTGGGAGTCTACAGCACCTGCAAGTGCAGATTGTAAAGAGACACATTCGAGGTTTAGGAGATTTGGACCAGCATAATGTGTGTCATGGAAACAGGAGAAGGAAGAGATTTTTCTTTCCCCTTGAGTGATCTCTGCTTCGAGGTTTGGATTGTTGTTTTGGTTTTTTTTTTTTTTTTTTTCCTTGATCTCTTCCCAATATAGTTGGCATATATTTGATTTAAAAAAATCTTGTCTGAAGATATAAAAGAGAAAATGATGAAAATAACAAAATGCTACAAAAGAGGTGACAGTCAGTCAGAAACACTGTCCCTATGAGGACAGGCTTTGCATATGTGCTTCAGAAAATGGGTTTTCAGTCTTGGATAGTTACAGAAGGTACTCTCCTGGGTAAGTTTAAATTACAATGCTTCCATCATAACTGATTGTAATGTCTCTGACATTTCTTACCAGTGAGTGTGACTGGCAGACTCCAGAGTTTGCTGTTCACTAGTACATGTTGTTTCCTTCCCATTTTTTAAATGTTTTTACTTGAGTAAGAAGTCTTGTATCTGTGTATGTGTTTAGTCTTATTTCTGTGCCTGAAATGCATTGGTAAAGGTGTTTGGTGCTCTAATCAGTACTTCATAAAATTAAAACCAAACAAAAACCTATAGCTATATAAGCAGCAGGGAAGAGCTATTGGATTTTTTGCATCAATGTTGAAATACGAATTAAACCCTTCCAATTCCATGCTCAACCTTTTAGTATTATTTTGTTGGATAATCTATAGCATCTTTTTTATTAATGCAGGGATTTATTCTCCTGAGAAGTGGGCCAGTCCAAACTGTGTGCTGTTCAGCAGGTCAAAGCACAAGGTCCTGCATCTGGGTTGGGCCAATCCCAGGCACAAATACAGTCCAGATGCAGACTGGGTGGAGAGTCCTAGGTACAAATACAATATGGGTGAAGAGTAGCCCTGAAAAAAAAAAACACTGGGTGGTGTTAATTGATGAGAAGCTCAACATGAGCTGACAGGGTGCTCATGCAGCCTAGAAGGCAGATCATATCCTTGGCTGCATCAAGGAATGTGGCCAGTAGGTCAAGAGACATGATTCTTCCCCTTTACTCTGCTCTTGTGAGACCCCACCTTAAATACTGTGTCCAGTTTAGGTGTCTTCATCAAAAGAAGGACATAGAACTGTCAGAGTGAGTCCAGAGGACAGCCACAAAGATGATCAAAGGTCTGGAGCACCTCTGGTATGAGGATAGGGTGAGGGAGCTCAGATTTTTCAGCCTGCAGAAGAGAAGACTCTGGGGATTCCTGTTAGCTGCTTTCCAATACTTGAAAGGAACATATGGGAAGGATGGAGAGGGACTTTTCATAAAGGTGTCTAGTGGTAGGATAAGGGGGGAATGGTTTTAAGCTGAGAGAGAATAGGCTTAGACTAGATCTTAGGAAGATGTTCAAAGGTGGCAAGACTGGAATAAGTTGTCAGAGAGCTTGTGGATGCCCCATCCTTGGAGGTGTTCAAGGCCAGGTTGCATGAAGCCTTGAGCAACCATGTCTAGTTTGGAGACATCTTTGCCCATGGTGAGAAGGTTGGAGTAGATGATCTCTGAGGTCCCTTTCAATCTAGGCCATTCTGTTATTCTATAATTCTTCCTTATGTTCTAATCTAGGAACATTGCTCTCTTGTACCATTTCTACCCACTACCATAGTGCAGCTTGCTTTCTTTTGTATTGCAACTTCTGCCTTCAAAATGAAAAAAAACAACAAATCACCTGTTGAACATATGAAAGAAACTCCAGACAACCATGAGTCATGCTAGGGGAGTGTTTGGTGCAGGATCAAATACAGTCATTACTTCTGTAGGATTTGCAGTAGTGCCTTCTGCTTGGTCCTTCTAGTTGTCATTTTCAGATTCCTGTCAGGCTGTATTCACTTGCTATGACTTCCTGTGTGTGCTTTTTGAATTGAACAGATGAACTGAACTCTGAAGACCAGTGTTATGCTATACTTTCTTTCCTTACTGCATGAGGGGTATCAGTTGTCTTTGCATATGTACTAGGCAGGTAATGTTGTGAGAGAATCACTGCAGAAGAACCCTTCCTGAGATGAGCTTGAATGAGTGCAAGGCCTGGGAATTCATGCCATTTATTAATGTTTGGCATCAGTCTCATATACTAGATCATAATTTGCTTCTTTACCTTGCCTTGAAACACACTTCCTGAAGGTAGTATGTGAGCATCCAATATGGCATGGCAAAAGGTTTCCCTAATGAGTTGGGTGTCTTCTGATTTGAGGATTGGATGGAGTCTCCTTTAACACAGAATTTCTGCTTCAAGCTTTTTTGGTTTTGGTTTTCTTTTTTTTTTTGCCTTTTTTAAATTGCAGACTGTTCTTGATGTGGTTTTCAGTGAATGAGTCTTGGATGATTTGCCTACTTTCTTTAATGTGTCTACAGACTTAGTGGATGTTAAGAATCAGAGGGAAGGTGGATAGTATTGCTGTTACTCTTTAGTAGTGTAGCTGCTTGCAGATTTTTAACTTGATTAGGTAAGTTGTCTAAGGAAATACAGGCAATGCCTTTGGGAGTTATTTTTTGCAGCTATTTCATGTATATGTTTGTTGGATATACAAGTATATAGTGAGCTGCTTAGTAAGATCTAGTATTTTACTATTAAGTTGTGACTGCTAAAGGTAAAAAACGAGTGGCAAAAACTGATATAGTCAGTTGGAAAGGCATTTGTACAATGAATTCATAAGATGATTGACACAACTTACTCATCTACAAAATGCTGTCCTCACAGAAGTTATAAATTATAAAATTTGAATTATAAATTCAAATTATAAAGTTCTGAATTATAAAATTACAGAATTGTTGAAGTTGGGAAGGAACTTCTAAATTATCTGGTTCAAGTTTTCAGTGTTCAAAATGGGGTCAACTGAAATATGCTCTGTTTTGGTTTTAACTGTCTCCAAGGATGGAGACTCCATCAGTGGGTAAAATATTTCTGTTGTGTTTTTTTTTGTTTGTTTGTTTGGGTTTTCTGTTTGGTTTGGTTTTTTGTGATTGTTATGCTTGTTTTGTTTTTGTGTTATTTAGCCTTCTCTTTTCCTATCTGTTTTGTTTGTTTGTTTGTTTGTTTTTAATCCATAAATGTGTTTTGCCTTATCTGGAGAGCTATTTTGAGGCAGTTCTTTCTGTAAAGACCACAGTCCATTACTCCTAACTCATGTCACAGCTTAAAAGCAATAAAGCAATTGAAGTGATATTCTAGAGGCACTGCTTCTTGGGTTTGTTTAACTTAAAGGAATGCAAAAAGCAGATAGTGAATCACTGAAGAGTATTCTTTTTTTTTTTTTGGTTCACCTCATTCAGCTACTAACCTCAGCCATTTATTTTTAACTTCCTTCTGGCCTTTTTAATATGCATTCATTCTAAAATCATCTCTCAAATCAGAGCATGTTAACTTTAGCAACTTGATGTGGAGAATGATTCTCTAGGGCAGACTGAGGGATTAAGTGGCAGTAGCTTGCTTGTGCAGCAACCTACGTTTGCACATTCTCCAGTTGTTTCCCATTAAAACTTAAATCTTTGTTCTGTTGTGGCACCTTTTAAAAAGCAGACCTCCTCCTTACATCTAAATGTTATGAAAACCAGGCATACTGCAACCCAGAACCCCAAGGAATGCTTGATTGAAATAACAGATCAGAAAAGTCTCTTGCTAACATTCCTATGATTATAATTTTACTCAAGTGACAGAAACATGGTGTCAGCTAGCTTTCTGCATACAGCCTAATTTTGGTGCAAAACCCAACATTGCTTTAAAGGCTTCACTGACTCAGTGTTTGTGGGAATAGGTGATTTCTTAAAGTGTGACAGTATTCATAGCTTTTCCTCTTTAGAATTGATTTCACATATTGCTGATTAGGTGGTTGGTCTGGTTCCTGCTGCAGGGCAGAATGCATTCCCTGTTAGTAGTTATTGAGACAAAGCAAACAGAAACAGAAGTAACTTGCTGTTAGATCTTCACAAGTAAACAAAAAGACAGCTTTGGTTTAGGCCCCTTTGCTTTTCAATGTTGTCTCTCTCAGTTAATGTTTTCTTTGTATTTGCATTTCTTTCCTTGATAACTTGTACATGGTTTGACATCCTGCATGTAGTCTGAGGTCTTGAAGATAAGAGAAGAAACATCCACTCCTTCCATTTTGAGGTTACAAAGTGAAAGGTTAGAACAGCAAATGTAGAAGTTGATTTTAAACTGGCATATTGCACCAAGGAGTGAGCATGGTATAGGAGGAAACAGCAGATAAGTCACTTCCATTTTCACTTGACCAAGTGACCTGAATAACCCTGCATGCTGATGAGGGTCAGTGTCCCATTTTTCTGACCTGTGTCAGAAAAATGTGAAAAGTGATCATGAAAATTCTCTTGATGTTGTTAGTCACAAACGTCTCATTTCCAATGGAGCATAGCAAATACATGTTAGCCCTTGTGTCACAGGAGGCCGATTGCAGCCATAGGACATGTAAAGTTAGACATTCTGTAAGTTACAATATGGTTAACTCTTATCCCAGCATGCTGTAGCACATTAAGTGCTTTAAACTTAGTTTAAAGCTTCCTGAAATCATTCCATGTTGTGATGTGGAAGATCTTCCTCTTTTTCTGTTGGTACTCATATTTATTCTTTCTTTCCCACCCTTTACATTTCTTTTTTGCTTTGCAGGCAAAGGCAGCTCAAGCATCTCATCCGACGTGAGTTCAAGTACAGATCACACACCCACCAAAGCCCAGAAGAATGCAGCTACCAGTGAAGGTAGGCAGCTGGTACTCATTTCCCAGATCAGGCCCCTCAAAATAACCCTAGTAGTGTTCAGGAATGGAACCCCTCCTGCTCGTTCCTTCTGTATACAGTACCATCGAATTACTAGAAAGTGAAAAACAGTTCCCCTTCCTGTTACAATTTCCATTCCTACCTGATGTAGTTTCTGATTTAAGCTTGTGAAAAAGTATTTAAGATACTTCTGCAAAACAAAAAAATAGAGCTGCAAAACAAAAAGATAAAGGGTTTCAGTAATTTTGCATATTACTCTGTAAGCAAAGGTTTGATGTGATCTAATTTTGAACTTATTTTCAAAGAAAATAATTAATGGAAACATTTTGGCATACATTATAAGTTAAATCTGAACCTCTTCTTTTCACACTGTGAACACCTTGAAAATGTGAGTTGTTCATGCCAGTCTTTCAAAAGTGTAACTATAGACATGAAGTCCCAAGTGCCTGACAGCAGGTGCACACTATGAAAAGGGGGGCCCCTCCACTGCAGTGTCAGAAAAGGAGTGGTGTGGAGCTGGCAGAGTGGCATGGGCAGAGGGAGCCATCCGGACTGCATAGGCAGCGTGGAGAGGAATGGCATCAGGAGCTGGGGCATGGACAGTGTGCAACTGGCAGACAGCATGGGCAGTACATAACGGGTGGCTGTGTGGGCATACTGAGTGAAGCCCTTGAATGTGCTGCCAGCACTTAGTCTCCTGGAAGCTGCTGTTCACCCGTTACCCACTGCAGGGCAGGGGCTGTGCCTCCAGAGCTGTACAGAGTGTGGTGTGCACATTGGCCTTTCAGTGACATTGTTGCAGTGCTTTTAAGATACACTGTCACACCCACTTTGAGACAATAAAGCAATTGGGATCTCACAGACAGTTGACACAATGACCCATCGATGAGATGGCTACAAGAAATGGGACAAGCTGCTTGAAATGGCTTACATGCTGTTCCAGACCTAGATACACTATTAAGGCAACATCAGTTAAATCTCTGGATGGGAATGAGAGGTACAGTTATGGCCCTAATATGGTGCCCTCCCTCACATTGTATATTACGACCATCTGTGTAGTTGTAGCAGGAGATTTTATGTTTCAAAGAAACAAAATGCTCATTAAATGTGCCTGGGTGAACTCTGCATCCTCTTCCAGTGAAAAACAGTGTATGTTACTATCCTTAGCCAAACCAACTTCACTTAGTGATACACTGGAGAGGTAACTACTGCTCTGCTTCTGTTGTGTAAAGGAATGCAGATAGTAGCTGGCAGATCACACAACCTTCTAAATTCAAACTTGAAATATTAGCAATGCACTTAAGAGGGATGCAAGTGTGGTTGTGCTGGTGCAGAAACTGAAGTCCAGTTGCTTTCATTGTGACTTTCACTTTCTGTTCAGTGAAGGGCAGGTGACCAAAAATAGATGTCTAGTCCTCTCGGTGTATCACAGACTATGCTGTAGGGACTGTTTGGACACAGCTTGGCTCAGAAGGAAGCATGATAGAATGTGGGTGAGCACTGTCTCCTATTCTAAAGATGCAATTTTCTTTAACTTTGAATATATGCTGCCTTTTACAACTTTTCAAATCTCAGACACTGTCTGCAATTCTGTACTCTATCAATCAATTACAGTTAAACTTGAGAATGCCTTGGGTTTTGCTGCTTCCCATTACTCTTCTGGCAGACAGAAGACTAAATGGATTTTTGTGGACCATTTGAATGCAATTTGCTAGACACAATCTCAGCTGGAGTATTATTGACTAAAACTTGGTTTAGCCGGTTAGACTGAATGGTTTTGTGTGATTTACTTTGATCAGAGAGCTTTCTTCTAACACTTCCCTGCAGATCATGGAATGTTATTTCCAACTTGTATCCTTCTTATTGACTTGACTGTTTCTCAAATTAAAAAATCAATACTTCATGTATATGACTGTTAAGCAGCCTTCCACAGGCAGCTTTAAAGTATGTATGAGTTCCATGTATGAATTCTTATTTATTTTTCAGTGTCTGTAAAGCCCAATTGAAGGTTTAAGCCAGGAGCAAAACACTGTTTTAGGAGGGGAGCTCAGTGCTGAAATATCTCTGAATATATTCTGTTAAATGTTTGTATTTTGAATTTTGCAGCAGTACAGTGAAGCCAGTTACTGTATTTTGCAGAAGTTAAAAATGTGTCTGGTTTTAGTGATGTTGACTTTTAGGGACCTTTAAAAAGCATTTAAATTCTTTTGTTTGTGTTTTCCTTCTGCAGTAGTCTGAGGATTTTAGAGCCTGGGCTTCCTCATATATTGTTCTTGAATATATATAAAATGGTCACGTTTAGGAAAGAGACTAATTAAGAGCACAGCTTTTCAGCCATTAGTGTTGGAATGTGTGTTACTGTGGAGAACAAATGCATTTGTTATGGCAGAACCTGTTTTTATGCATATCAGCAGAAGAGGTATTTATTTTGAAGTTTAGATGTGTACCAGGCAAGTCCTCCATTCTCATAGTTGTATTCTCCTTTCTGTTTTACTTGGGCCTTCTAGAGGTTCTGGTGGGCTTGTAAGTGTTAGGTTAATGGATGGACTTAATGGTCTTAAGGGTCTTTTCCCACCAAATTAGTTCTATGATTCTGGGAGAAGCAGGCCCTATAGCCTGGCTGGAATAATTATCTTCATTAGAAACCATTTGATCATGTAATTGCCACCGAATATGAAAATGTAGTGTTTTACAAATGAGTAATGCCTTAATTATACAGAAGTGTTACTTTATACCACGTGTAGAATGTCTGGCTAAAGTTGATGAGTTGTGGTCCTCGGCATCCTTGTATGCTGGGTCCCTGCTGCTGAAGCTTCTTGAAGTGAATATATGTTAATGAGTGCTGGTCTACACTATGGAATTTTATCTTCCCCTGGCAAGGGATAAATTCCAGAGAAAAGGATGACTGTGAATTAGGAACTAGTCTTCTTTCAGTACAGGCTTTCGTTTTGCTGATGTAAGCAAACCAACCAAATGAACAAACAAACTAACCCAGAAAAAGCAAAGCAATTTAAAAAAATGCAACCAAAGCCAAAGAAAAAGCAGACAGACAAAACAATGACAAAAAGACAGAGAAACAACATCTTCTCCAATCCACCAGAAAGAAATCCAATACCCTCAAAATACCTGAAGCTAAGAGCTACAGCTAGTGGCAACTTTTATGAATTTAGAAACTAGTAGGACTTCTATTCTGAACACAGAAGTATAGGTATTCACTTAACTGTAATTATAGAAATACCAGCTACTTATGTACCTGAAACCAGCTATGTTTTCTTAAGAGAAATAATATTTTTTTAAATTGGTTTAGTTTTGTTTGTTTGCTTGCTTTTGTTTTGTAATAATAACAAAAGCCCTTCATGCATTTGCTATACTCTTCTAATAATTTCTTAAGAAAATAACCTTTAAGTGACTTTCAAAACCATGGAATTTTACTGCTGTTGCTATTACTGCACTGCTTTATACTACAAGCAACTGTGAATTAATGTCTAATTAATAGCTAATTGAGTGAAGTGGGAATAATGTCCAGTCATACTTTTCTTACTTTGAGACTTATGATATTAATGGAATTTTAGAAGACTACAGTGAATAATGGAATAAGAAGCTACTTTTGAAAATTTTATGAAACGTGAAAAGACAGCTTAAGCTTTATTAATACGTGCAATTTCTGAAAGCAGTCATTTTGCACTCTTATTTTCTGTGTCCAAGAATGATAGATGCAGCTGTTATTCTGTGTCTTGGCTTTCATACTCAGAGGTATAGAAAATTTGTGATATCTTGGCTCTCTATAGAAAAAATTTCTGCAGAAAAATTAGAGGTCTAATTAGAATAATGATCAGAAAACATTTATCACTGCTCTACAGGTGTTAAGGAGGGATGTGAATCTGGGTTAGGTGTGAATTGTAATGAGACGATATAAAATTTATTAAATAGAATCATAGAATGGTAAGGTTGGAAGGGACCTCAAGGATCATCTAGTTCCAACGCAGGGACACCTCCCACCAGTACAGGTCACTCAAGCCCTCGTCCAACTTGGCCTAGAACACTGCCAGGGAGGGAGCAGCCACAACCTCCCTGGGCAACCTGTTCCAGTGTCTCACCACCCTCACTGTAAAGTACTTCCTCCTAACATCCAGTCTAAATCTCCCCTCTGCCAGTTTAAACCCTTGCCCCTCATCCTGTCATTACAAGACCTTGTCAATAGTCCCTCCCCAGCCTTCTTGTAGGCCCCCTTCAGATACTGGAAGGCTACTCTAAGGTCTCCTCGAAGCCTTCTCTTCTCCAGGCTGAAGAGCCCCAACTCTCTCAGCCTGTCCTCATAGCANAGTCCACCCATCAAGTCCATGTTTTTTCCAATAGTTTATTAAATATACAGAGAAGATTTCCCCAAACTTATTTACAGTCAACACACAGAGATTCTGTTATGTAGTTGGTAAAACTATCTTTACAGAGTGCATATATACAGTCAGATTGATTTAAACAATTTTAGAGAAGTTTTAGAAATTTAAACTATTGAAGAGAGTCTTATGGCACAAACTGCTGCTTAAAGGTTAAACATAAACACAAACCTTTCCAGACTTTAGAAAAGAGAGTTAATTTACTCACTGTCCTGAGTCTCAATATTGATAATCCAAAATTATATGCAGATGCACAAATGAGGAAAATACAATACCAACCATGTGGTGGCCTTTCCACATGGTGATGGGGCAGGAGGTGTGGGGTATATGTTTGCTGCTTGCATAATTTAAATTGAGCTCATTGTCTGGGAATATCCTTGGACATGAGATAAGTCCTCCAGGGCTCTCAGGAAGTTATTGGAGTGGCCAACCACCTAGGCAAAACAGGATCCAGGCTTTGGAGCAGGTCCCTGATGCTGCAACTCATTGCTAGGTCGTTAGTAGACTCGTCCAGAGTCAAACTGACTGAGGCTTGGCTGTGCTTAGGCTGGTAGCAGCTTCCTGGAGTGGGACAAGCCGTTTCAGACCCTTGGCTCAGTTTGCCAGGCAGGCAGAGGCAAGTTCCCAGCTACAGGTGATGCAAAGGCACACAAGGGAAGACAAGTAGCAAGCAAAACAAAAAGCAGCAGCAGCAGCAGCAAACAAGCAAGTTGCAAAGACGTTTTGGCAAATGTCTTTGACCAATAGCAACAAATAAAAACACCCCTAGAACCAATCCTAGGCCATTTTCCCAAAAGAAGGAGATGTACGTGTTCAGTGTCCATGACCTGTGTTTACCAAAAAACAATGCAGGGTGCAAACCAAGACCAAATTACGGTGTTTCTGTGACAGACTGAGAGACACGAAGGCTTTCGTCTGCTCTTCCCCCTTCTTCCAGCCTGATGGTTATGTAGGTACATGTATAGGACATGTCTTGGATATCTATTTTAGGTACAATTTTAGGTACTATTTGGACCTTCCACCACTGTGCTGGTTTGAGGCTAATTGGAATATTTTAATAGAGAAAATTATAGGCTGTGAAAGGAAAACAATGGTGATGTCTACTTCACTCATAGGCTTGCTGAGATGTTTAAGAAAAAGAATACAAAACAAAGATAAGCAACTCGGGCTTGCAGTCTCTGGGGCACAGTGTCTTGGACTGTCTAGCAGCTTCTTGCCTTCTCCTCTCTGCTGAGCAACCTCACTAACCACTCTGCTTCTAACCCCCCTGGCCGATCCTCCAAACTCACCTTGCACATAAGGCAAACCCTGGGATAAGGTATAGGGGTGGGGAGAAGGTGGAAGGGTGGTTGGGAGCCCCTCCTGGGGAGTCTGATTTCTGGGAGGGGTATTGTGTTTCTGTATTACCTTTAACTTGTATATTTCTGTAAATATTCCTGTATATAGTGTATATATCTGCTTGTATGTTGTGCTGAGCTGTAAATA
>WBNM01045900.1:30492-45057 GCA_013399055.1 Ramphastos sulfuratus
GGGGGGCCGGCGGGGGGGGGGGGGCGGGGGGGGGGGGGGGAGGGGGGGGGGGGGGGGGGGGGGGGGGTGGGGGGCGGCCGGAGGGGGGGGGGGGGGGGGGGGGGGGACACCAGAAAACTCCCAAACCATCACAGATATACTGGAGTTCTTTCGAAGGTTTTGAGTGGTTTGTGTATCTTTTCAGTACATTGAGCTAATTAAGTGTTGTGACAAAAGACTATTGCTGAAAAGAGATGCTGTTTTCCAAGCATTTTTTCTTGACAATTCTTTTGGGAAAAAGAGCACTTTTGATTTCTTTCTACATCTGATACCTGTTAAGAAATCTTGTACCCCTTCAGTTCTTTGGTACTTTTCTGTTCATTTTCTCTTTAACATTGGAAACTTACCAACTCAGTATTGAAACCTGTGCATGTTCTTTCTGGATCATAGAATAGTAGAATGGTAAGGTTGGAAGGGACCTCAAGGATCATCTAGTTCCACCCCCCTGCCATAGGCACGGACACCTCCCACTAGTACAGGTTACTCAAGGCCTCGTCCAACCTGGCCTTGAACACCTCCAGGGAGGGAGCAGCCACAACCTCCCTGGGCAACCCTGAATGCATGCAAGCATATGTGTAATTCCTAATTCTTAGGGTAGCAGTGTCCTCGTGTCATTACAGTGTGTCTTAATGGGAATTTGGGCTCTTGGCTTCATCAAAGTACTGTCTAATCAGATTTTCCGCATGCCAAATTTGATATGAATGTCTGAATTTGCCCCTGCTTAGTTGGGCATGGCCTGAAATTCAGTTAGCTTTGAGTGAACCAGGGGTGTTTTGAGTTGGTAGTGAAACTGGAGGCCAGGTGTGTTTTCTGGAGTATGTTTTACTTTTGTAGTGGTGGAGTTTTCTAGAAAAGTGAAATGTTGCATTACTGGATGTGCCAAAACAGAACCTCTTGTAGCCAAAATACTGGTGAAAAATGAAAATGGGGTGGGAGATGTGGCAGTTAATAAATCCAAAACTGTAAAGGCTTTGGCAGAATAAACAGAGGTCACTTTAAAAATTCCTTTTAACCAATATATCTGAATGCATATTTTAGTATAATCACCTTGAACAATATGTGAATGTACAAAGTAGTATAGTGGTTGTTCTTGAGCTTTTTGTTTGTTTGTTTTGTTTAGCCACATCTTGTTGCACTTTTGCAGTGTTCTTGCAAAGCTATTCTGCTAATTGCAACAATACAATTGCAATCAGCATTTAAATCAGAGTTTGAATGCAAGGCAAAAGTAGTTGGGACACTGGCAAAGTTAAAGCTGTAAATTGAAGCCTTATGTTATTCTGGCTAATTTATACTGAAATGCTATAGCCAAATGTTTAAAACTTGCCCAAACAATGCTAGGAACAAATTGGAAAGGTACATAAAACTGCAGTCTTATTTGCTCTGCTGCCAGAAATGTGAGACCTACCAGAGAAAATGGACTTACAGCACAGTTAGAGAAATGGCCCAAACTTTAAAAAGCTGGCATTAGCTTTTCCAGAGTGAGGTCTGGTGCTTGGTGGGCACGATTACCATTTATTCAGTTACCTGCAAGTTGGATTTTGAGGAATGCATTATCCCCATGCAGAGCTACAGGCTGGGCTCGGAGTGGCTGGAGAGCAGCCAAACAGAAAAGGATCTGGGGGTACTGATTGACACTCGCCTGAACGTGAGCCAACAGTGTGCCCAGGTGGCCAAGAAGGCCAATGGCATCCTGGCCTGCATCAGGAATAGTGTGGCCAGCAGGAGCAGGGAGGTCATTCTCCCCCTGTACTCTGCACTGGTTAGGCCACACCTTGAGTACTGTGTCCAGTTCTGGGCCCCTCAATTTAAGAAGGACATTGAGGTGCTTGAGCGTGTCCAGAGAAGGGCAACGAGGCTGGTGAGAGGCCTCGAGCACAAGCCCTATGAGGAGAGGCTGAGGGAGCTGGGATTGTTTAGCCTGGAGAAGAGGAGGCTCAGAGGAGACCTTATTGCTGTCTACAACTACCTTAAGGGTGGTTGTGGCCAGCAGGAGGTTGCTTTCTTCTCTCAGGCAACCAGCACCAGAACAAGAGGACACAGTCTCAAGCTGTGCCCGGGGAGGTTTAGGCTCGAGGTGAGGAGAAAGTTCTTCACTGAGAGAGTCATTCCCCACTGGAATGGGCTGCCCAGGGAGGTGGTGGAGTCACCATCCCTGGAGGTGTTCAAGGCACGTTTGGACGTGGCACTTGGTGCCATGGTCTAGTCTTGAGGTCTGTGGTAGTGGGTTGGACTTGATGATCTTTGAGGTCTCTTCCAACCTTGCTATACTGTGATACTGTGATACTGTGATCCCAAATGTAACTCTTTCTATAAAATGCTGTACCAAACTACTTAAATACTGTTATCACAGGGAGGTTCTGACACAAAACTGTTGTTTGTTATTGCCTGTTTGAAGTGGTTTCCATCCCTTAAAAGTCAAAAGTCATCTTGAAGCATCTGATGACTGCTCATCTTTTGTTAGTCTAATAGCCATTGTTCTTGAATGCTAGACTACTGGAAGAATACACACAACCTGATAATGTATCTTTAAATATTAGGATTATCCCTTTTCTAGAATTTAATTTATAACATTAGCATGTTTCTCCAGATTAATTTTAGCATTTGACTGAAATAATGAAATAAAATTGAAACAGCAAGTTTTTGTCTTTAACCTGACAATCATTGTTAGGCTGTGTTAGTTTAAATTTATTGCACAAATTATCCTCCCTTACTTTCCTGTATCTTATCTCTTTATGTCAGCTTTTCAAATGGCTGCATAATTTTTATGCCAAAACTAGCATCATGCTTTAGAATATCTGCTTAGAGTTGATGATTTGTTCTGTTCTGACTGTTGGCACCATAGTGCTTCCTACTGTGTTTTCCTTGAGTTATTGAAGTGTAGCATCTCTTTATTTCTGCTAGTATTCTGCAGATTTCCCCTGTGAAGTATGTACTGAGACTGGGTGATGAAAATGAAAGTGCAAGAATGGATAATAATAATTCTTACATTCTTGTTAATTCGGACAGCTGGTTTAGGCAGTTACAGAAGACTAGACTGGGATCATAAGTAAAGTTATGAGCATGGATATCATTTTGTGATTAGCAGTCTACATATTCTTCTAGCATTTTTCAGCCACGCTTGAATGTATAACTTCTGGTGTAGTGTTGTGCCTGTTGCATATCCAGCAACTGTACATGGTGGTATTTCTTGTAATATTTAAGGCTACTTTTCATCTTGAATTGTGATAATGGTTTTGGAATTTGTATCTCTTAGACCTCAAGGTATACTTGATGCTCTAATGTTTTTTTTTGTCTTTCTTCCCTGATACAGGGAAGCAATTGGCCATAGCAGCTTACCTGCTATACTGAGCTAGAAGATTTCTACTCGCCTACTCTGCCCTCTCGTGTGTGCATAAGCTTCCCAGATTTCTTTAGATGTCCGCTGTAAATAATTGTAAATTTGACAGTCAATTTAGATCAGTTAGTTTCAGTTACTCTCCAGCAAAGTGGAGGCAGGAAATGGGAGACCCACATTGCAGCAAAGATGCAAGGGTCACTGATGAATTAGCAACCACGGGAGCACCTGAGAACAGCCAGGCAGGAATTGCAACTTCTCACTACAAAAAGGTAGCAAGACCTTTAGACCAAGCTAACTGCGTCTACAGTAGTGCACACAGCATGGTATATTGGTTTCAGCTGGCCAGCTCTATTAGAAGGGATGAGGGGCAGTGAAAGCTGGGAGGGCAAGTGGTTATTCAACGCTATGCTGATGTCATGCTCCTTGCAAAGGGAAGCACTGACTCAGGGTGAAATGGGTTGCGGAATTTGGAGCATATTCTATGGCTTGTGAAGTTTCTTATTCTGGGTTTTTGGGGCTGCTGCTCCACTTCTGGGTGGTAGTGCAGCCCTTTTGTGATCATGGTGAGCCTCTAGAATTTGGTGGTTGCTGAGAGAACCAATGTGTCATGTTACTTTAGTAATCAGATAAGCTCCCTTAATCCAAAAGAGAATTTATAAACTCTGTGAAACTTACTGATACATATCTTGGTATTATGACTGACTCTGAAAAATAGTTTACATATCAGTCATTGAATGCTCTTTATTGTACCAGGTTAAATTATGCTCTTACTCTTACTGAAATCCAAGAGTAACTATCACTACTAACTTCAGGTCCTAAGAGAGACTGTATATCTTAAGCTTTGAAAGAGTTCAATAATTGTTTCAGGAAGTTGTAGAACCTTGCAGATCTATCCTATCCTTAAAACCTGAAATACTTGATTTCTTAAGCTGTTCACAAAAGAACTTGTTTGACTCGCATAGGGGATTTAAATATGTTTCCATCTTCTTGTTACTGGACTGAAATAACTCACCAAAAAGTTATTTCTTTGTTACAGAGATCTACAAAAAATAATGTCCCTAGAGCTAGTGATTAACCATTGCATAAAACCTCTATGAAAGAAAATAACTGAAATTTGAGTGAAAATCCAAAGCATGTTTGTTAGCTCATCTTCCATAAGAAATGGACTGCTTTTACTGATACCAGTCTCCACTCATGTCCTTGACACATTTCTCTGTAGTAAGAAAAATGTTTGCATTTTAGGTGCTAACGTACTACTTGTACACTGTTTTTTTGTTTGTCTGTTGTATTTATTTGTGTTTGCATTCATTTGCTTATGTCCAGTAAAGTAATTCAAGATTTGGATGAGCTTCAGTGCTTCCCATCTGTGCATGTGTTGGAATTATTAATAAGCATGGCATAGGAGGAAGCTCAGCGAAAAACATCACCGATTCTCATCTCTGCACACTATAATGCCGTAGTTTGAGGGATGTGTGTGTGTTTACTGATTAAAAAGACTAGAAAAGTTTTGTTTTGGTTGCTTCTTGAAAATGAAGCAAGTCACATCAAACCTATTTTGACTTAGAGCATGTTTTAATACAACTGAAAGAAATGTTTGTCCTTGAATCATAATCTTCTTTCCAATTCTGACCTCGTTCTGTTGGCACTCTTGTGATCTTGTGATGATTGGTACATCTAAATCTGAGCTGTGCCAAACTTGGAAGATTTTATTTGCTTGTGCAGTTTTATTGACAGCAATAAAACAGCTTGTGCTGTTTTATTGACCTAACAGCTTATCTTCCTCATCTGCACATCCTGTCCATATTAACTGAATGCAAATGAAGGGCACTGCCCCAGTTTGTCAGTGTCCTATGAAGAACTCTTAAAGTCTGATGTGGTGCCTTTGCTCACCAAGTCAGATGTATTTAGGCTGATTGATCTTAATGCAGATGCACAGATTAGCTGAAGCTTTAGTAGCTTCAGGTATCCTGGTCAGAGCCATTGAATTTAACACTTGGAAGTAGTAGAAAAAACAGCATTTTCTCTTTCTTCTTTCTCTTGCTGACCAGGAAAGAGCATGTGTTAACTGTATTGCACCATCTTGTAAATGCTGTTGTATTATACAGCCAGAATATCGTAGTCTTCAGATAAAAGTATTCAAACCAAGAATCATTGGATGGCAAAGATTGAAAAGAAAAACAAAATTATGTATAGGTTTTGAAATAGTTGGTGTTAATCTCAGTGTTTGAGCATTGCATGTTATATTTAAACCTGGGTGAAAGACTGTGTAGGAAACTTTTAATTCGTTAAAAAAAAATCAATAAACATTGATTTTTAAATGATTTTTATTTTCCCACCTCTTAGTTGAGAGTCAACATTTGACTGTGGAGTTGAGTCTGTGTGGTGCTTTGGCCCAGGTTCCCTCAAGAGAACCATAGAGTTCTCCAGAAGGACCAGACAGGTCCAGGTTCCTGGAAATCATAATTTTGTTATTCAGTCCCATAATACTGCTGTCACTTTATAAGTGGGCAGCAAAGCCAAATTTTTCTCTTTTCTGTCTCTTCCTTTGGCTCTCCAGAGGGAGTCCTTATATGGTAAAACAATGAGGGACTAACCTGCCTGCAACCTTCAAGGCTGCAGTGAATTTCTTGCTGCGCAATCAGACCTGTTTGGGTCTAATGGGAAGGGAGAAAATAAGCACTGGGGGTTTGTGGTTTAGCTTGGTTGGGGGGGAAGGTTTTGGGGGAGTTCTCATGAATCCTGTATCGGTATTAGGTGTTAAGGATTCATGTATTCTGTATTTTCCTGTACATCTTTAAATACACTTTTCTGTATTCCTCTCCAATTCAGCAAGAGTGGTTTTATTTTACTGCCTTTTGGAGTAAAGTAATCTCTTTCTGTCTGCTCTTAAAACTATGACAGTCTGGTAACATTCATTGTTTTGTATCTAATTTTGGAACTCAAACAGTCATAAGTAGCTCTGATACTGAGCTTGTGAATGACGAGTCTGAATGGGCTAAGATTTTATTAATTTTTTATTATTTTCCATTTTTGCCACAGTTTTGTTTGGTTCCATATCACGGAAGTACCAAACTGATGTTTTTTGGGGGAAGGAAAGGCCCTACTCAAACTAAAGGCACTGAATTTAGTTTGGGAAAAGCAAGGAATGATGACAAAAGATAGCAAAGGTAGTAAACCTTAAGTTGAAAATAAAGCTTCTGTGCTGTACAATACTAAAAAGGCAGATGTAGTTTTAGGTTTTCTATGTAGGAGTAACATACTGGAACGTGTCCAGAGAAGGGCCATGAGGATGATCAGAGGGCTGGAGCACCTCTTCTGTGGAGACAGACTGAGAGTTGGGGCTGTTCAGTCTGGAGAAGAGAAGGCTCCAAGGAGACCTTGTTGTGGCCTTCCAGTATCTGAAAGAGGTCTACAAGAAAGCTGGTGAGGGACTTTTTAGGATATCAGGTAGTGATAGGACTAGGGGGAATGGAGCAAAACTGGAAGTGAGTAGATTGAGATTGGATGTTAGGAAGAGGTTCTTCACCGTGAGGGTCATGAGACACTGGAACAGGTTGCCCAGGGAGGTGGTAGAAGCCCCATCCCTGGAGGTTTTTAAAGCCAGGCTGGATGGGGCTCTGAGCAACTATGGCAGGGGGTTTGGAACTAGATAATCCTTGAGGTCCCTTCCAGCCCTGACCATTCTATGATTCTATGCTGCTAAGCAGTGATAGCAGACATTAAAGCAGATATAGGCCGTTGCATTCCAGTGTTTATGTCTCTTTACAGAAATCTTTTGGTGGAAGCAACAACACAATCTTGATTAAAATGGAGGTCTAATAAAGGAAACTTTGCCAGTTCTAGGTGGATTGAAGTCTGGTAATGTTAGAAGACTAGTACCCTATTGAAACAGTATTAGCTTGTGATGTTGGATAATTTTGAGCTTATACTCTTATGTGCCGGAAAATCCTTGAAACAAAGTTTGTCGGGACGGTTGGGTTGTCTCCCTCCAGGCAGTGTTGCCTTCTTGCATTTGTTGCAGCTTGTGGCTGTAGGTTTGTACCACTGAACTCAGATGAGCAAATCCATTTCAGCTATAAAAAAAGCATGAAATGAGCTAAATGAAAGTAATTGTTTACTTGGAATGCAGTAGAAGCTACCTTCTGTTATTCATAGAATGCTACTCATTCAGTATTATAATCATAGAAGCATTATGTTTACATAGAATATCTCTATGCAAGAGCTGATTACATATGCTTTTAAGTCCTTCAAGAAGGACAGCTATGGAATAAAAACAGACACTGAAATTTCTAATGTTTAACTGAAGTTTACACTGGAAATGGTACAGTTGAGAGTTCAATTCTCTCGTTGGAAAATTTTATATAAAATACTTTTTTTCTCTAGCATGGTGCTCAGATATGCAAGTCAGATCAGCAAAATCCTTTTATTTTAGGCTGCTTTACTCTGGCAACAAGATAGGTCTGTTTTTGCATGGCCCTGGTTTTGCCATTGCTTTGGCAAGGTTTGATAGATATCAGCAACCAATATACCAGAAACCCGTTGGATGATGGAAAAGTCATGGGTTTAAAGATGTTTATGCCTGCTGCTGCCTCCTCTGTCATGACCAAAGCTTGTTTTGCTGGGTACTGTGTTCCCTTGGTCATGTGGATGGTATCAGACTGCATCCTTATTAAGTTCAGCTCTTGGAAATACCTTGCCATTTCTCATTTCTCCACCAGTATTCTACTTCTACAGCAATATGAAGCTGTCCTCACTGGCAGCTTATTGTTTTCCTGGACATTCTGGCCAGGTTGAAGTGATACACATCATATTACAGGCTGCTTGCTGCCAAATTTTAGTCTCATATATATTGCTTAAGCTGAAAACCTCCAAAGCAAACACAGAGAGGAAATAAACATTAAATTAATCCTCTCCAAGGATGTATAAAGTATGGTTGCACTAAGGTTTACAAGTTGAGAGCGAGAGGGACTATGGGCGGTGTGGGAGGCAGAAGCTGCTGGTATGCACAGCCCTTTTCTGTTGCATTGCTTATCTGGGCTGGAGTTGCTTAGCATGAAGGCCTTAAGGTGTGTTTTAATGATAGCTAGACAAATGACTTTGCAGAACCGTGGTTAACTATTAGAATTGCAGGGAATTTCTGGCAGGTTGTGTTCACAAGATTAAAGGCAAACGAATCACCAGTTTCTCTGGAGCCCTCAGAGCTGTGCATTTGCTTCATGTGATGTAGTCAGAGCATCTTAGCTGAGATTAAGAAAACCTTTGGCGTTCTCGCTTTTGGACATGGTGTAAAGGTTAGGTTGAAGACCTCCTTCTGGTCTTGGTTGAAAGAACTGGTTTAAGAAAGACTGAAAGACAGTGTTTAAGAAACACTGAAAGACAGTGTTTAATTCTGTTGTACAGTTGCTTTCCTTCTTAATGCTGGGTTTGGGCTTGCCATCTGGGTAAAATCAGTGCCTCTTGAAGGCTTTGCTGCCCTCTCGTAGCTTAGTTTGAAGGGTGGAGGTGCGAAGTAGTGGCTGATAGCTTTCTTGAAACACCTAATGGCACCTAGTCCATTTACACGTGGAAAGCAGAGGGAGTATTATCTGAAGCAGATGAGAATTAAATGGCATTTTGTGGCAGAACTTTGTGCAATTGCTAAGTACATCTGCATGCTGTTTCATCCAGAAAAATGCTTGAGTGGTTGTTTTTGATTTTGTTGCTTTGTTTTTTTGTGTGTGGTGAAGTTTTTTGTGGAGTTTTTTTTTCCACTGTGTGTGTATTTTTATTTTTTTATCTGTGAGTTTTGTTGATATGTGTTTTTGTTTGTTTGGATTTTTTTTTAACCTTTTCTCTGGAGGTACAGGCATTGGATTTTGTTAATCACATTTGAAATGAAACAGTATCCCATATTGGATAGTTATTGAGGAAAAAATTGCCTTAACAAGCGATGGCAGCCATAAAGGAATCAGTCTCCTTCCACAAACAGAATAGGCTTGATTGCTGAAGGGACAGTCATGACTATTCCTCACTAAATACACTGCACTGGAAGAAGAAAATAAAAGCCTTGCTGAGGTTTTTTTTGTTTGTTTTGTGTTTGGCTGCTGCTGCAGGGCTTGCTTTTCCTATAAGCTTCAGAGGTCTTCTGGCTTGTAAACCTGCTATAGAAAGTGAACAGTGGTCACCATGATCTTCCTGCTGCTTGATCTGAAGTTTATTGAATTATTACAAATAGTTAACTGTCTTGGATAATTTTAAATGTCTGGCTAAATTCGTCTGAGACAAAGCTGTAATTGAGTAGCTTAACCTTGAGTTGTTCTTACGGAAGATCTTTGAAAATGAACACACTTAAAGTAGATGAGTTCATGGGTTGAAAATGTGCCCTGTTTATCCTGCTAATACAGAGGAAATCATCTGCTTGCAGTCTTGCAATATTATCTGCACTGAGGCTTTGCTATTACTCCCTGTTGTTCAAGATGAGACCTGCAGAGAATAGTAAAGCTTTTCCAGAAGAGCTCCTGTGGTGGTGAGTTACTGGTATGCTGTCCTGCTGTGAATTACCTGTCTGGTCTTCTGTAAGCTCAATCTTTGTACAAGTCTCATATGATTGATTTCTACTGATAGGCAAACAATTTTCTGTGGCTGCCTTGCTAAATATGTCTGTTTACATTACTGGTGAAACTCAAATGTCACTGATGAAGCACATAATGTAAACCTAGAAAGAAGAATAATTATTGTCTGTATTTCTTGATGACTGTACAAGAATTGACTGCTTGACATAACAGTTAAAGAATTGAAATAATGTACAGTGACTGTCAGATTTCAGGTCTGCAAATCAGCAGACTTTTCCATGGAGTACAGAGCCCAATGCAAACTTAAACTTGCTGACAATAGGCTGTCTTTTTATATATATAAAGTTGATTGCAAAAGTTCTGAACCCTTAAGTGGAAACTTCTGATATAAGGAAGAGGGGAGATTTAAACTAGATGTTAGGAAGAAGTTCTTTACAGTGAGAGTGGTGAGACACTGGAACAGGTTGCCCAGGGAGGTCATGGATGCTCTCTCCCTGGAGATGTTCAAGGCTAGGCTGAATGAGGCCTTGAGTGACCTGTTCTAGTGAGAGGGGTCCCTGCCTATGGTTGGGGATTGGAGCTAGTCGATCTTTGAGGTCCCTTCCAACCTAAACTATTCATTCATTCAAAAGAAGACCTCTGCTGAAAGAGGAGCTGGGGAGGAGCTTGCATGTATTAGGACCTGTCACTTGAAATGGTCATTTACCATTTCAGTCCATTTCCTCACCCATGCATGAAGTGGAACAACTATCTGCCATCAAAGGCAAACTTCAAGACATAAAAAGCTGGGGTTTTTTTGGTTGTTTAAAAGCTGAATGTTAAGCTGTAATCATAACGACTCTTTTAGCTGTACTTTGTTTTCTCCTGTAAGTAATACACCAACGTTAAGTACTGATCAGTTTGATACTCAGTGGCTCTGAATAAAGGCTCTCACTTAAATTGTTACTGTGTAGCAGAAGATTGAAGCACAAGACTGACTCAGTTAGACCATGTGCTTTACTTGTTAGTTAGCTGTGTAACACAGAAGAAAATACAGTAGAAAGGGTGGCATATATCTTGCAATATTACTTAAAAATCCTTGAGGTTTGACAAAGTTGCTTTGGTAATTACACGATCATAAGAACACAATTTCTTCCTTAAAAGTCTGTGAACGGCACCATTAAAATTATTGCAAGACATATTAACTAATGCATTTATTTTTCACAATCCATTAACTTAATTTAAAATGATCACAACTTGGTTTTGGCTTACTGAAATAGCTGAGAGTAAAATAGAAGCTGAATTTTGTCAAAGTTACGTTCTAAACTAGAATAAGGGCTTTGCCTTTTTTTATTTTTAGAGTTCAATGGATGAGAATGATTATCCTTTTTTTAAAAAAGCTATTACAAAAGTTCTTTTGTATTTGGAAAGCTCTTATTCATTTAAATAGATATGTAAATATGCATGCTTCGTAATTGTTTCCTGGTAGCATATCTAAAGGAAGCATTAGCAGAGTGAAATAGAAGCTTCCCTTGAATGGCAGTGTCAAATGGTCTAGTTGATTGGATAGGGCTGGGTGATAGGTTGGACTGGATAATCTTGGAGGTCTCTTCCAACCTGGTTGATTCTATGATTCTATGAAATGTGGAGCTTTTTAATCACTGTAACTTTTACCTCAGTCACAGACTAACTTTATATTCCCATTAGCAGATGTATGCTGGGTATATAGTCTCTATATGCTAATAGCACATATATTTGTAGTCGGTTTATTAATGTATAAATAAAAATGCACCTGACTGGGAGCTAGTCAGTCTTACAAGAAATACTAGCAACTACCTGGTTTAGAAAGTTCTAGAAAAGCACTCAAACTATGGAAAATATGCATACTTTACCTTTTCTAGCTTAACTAAAAATTATTTCAAGATATTATTTATGTATGATGACTTTTCATAAAAATTTGTGTTTAGGTATCATTGTCCTATTCAAGTAGCATGACTTGAAAAGTAATTTTTTAGTCTTCAATTTTCAAATATGTTGGGTATTTTACCCCCATCTACCTTCCACTTTTGTTCTGCACAGAAAACTGTAGTGAGAAAACTAATGGTATTGAATTGCATGAGCTTTTCCTTTCTCCTTGTCTTTCTTTAGAGGCCAACTTAATGCTCCATTTCAGTAGACTTGATAAATGGAATTGTTCCAAGTCCTGTGTGCGAAAACAAGGCAAGGATAGACTAGAGAGCTGAAAATCTGCCAAAACAAACTTGAGTGGAATAGCTTGTTTCGTCCAGCACTGCACTTTCTAACACCATGGGGCTTTTGAAAGGTATTTCCGTACTCAGATGTGGCCCATCGGGTGTCACGAGAGGCAAGCGTCTTTGTGATGAATGAGGTCCGTGTGCTGCAGCAATTAGGTGGGATTTCAGCCAGCTTGATAAGGAAGATGAGCTAGGCTCAGGCATATCATTAGACACTATAAAAGCTGGTACTTACAGTAAAAAATGCTATTATGTACATAGGTGGCAACAAGCACTTAGAACCTTAAGAAGACAAGATGTTGCCATTTAAGCTTTCCTGGAGCCCACAAGCCCAATGGAACAGAATTTAGGATGCCTCCCTTCTCCCTTTCTCCCTGTATGGAAAAATTAGGCAGAAGAGTAAAAAGGGTAAAACAGCTGAGGAACAGCCTTGCACTGATCCGGAAATTAAAAAGTCATTTTAACAACAACAACAACAACAAAAAGTATTTAAGGGAAAGGAATGTCACAGAGATGGAAGGGAACAGATACAGGAATATATACAAAAACAGATTGGATGGCAGTGGATTGTCTGGATTGAAACGGATTCTCCTTGGATGCAACCCCCAACACAAGACAGCAGGTCTGGCCATGTGGAGCAGGCCCAAGGCACGTGGTTAACATGAGCAGCAGCAGCAGAAGGTGTTGCAGAGGCGAAGGCAGGAGTGAGTGAGCAGGAAGTTGAATGCCTCTTAAATAGGGTTGTGGACCGGAAGTAGGAGTGGAATAAACTTTCACCCAGGGGATTCTCCCCCCAGGAGGGGTCAGGTTTCCCTGCCCACCTGGGGTCAGGTTTCCAGTCCACGTCCCCACCCCAGATGGGCTTAACCTAGCGCAGACATTTATGTAAATTAAGTTCTCTCAGAGTTCTTTCAGGTTGACATTTCAGATGCCTGCCTTCAGTTTGAAGGCACTAAATCAGAATACTCCAGCTTCTCTAGATTGAATTTTGCATTTTAAGATGTATGTTTACTTTTAAGAAACATTTCAATAGTTGATTTTGAGAGTTTAAGTTTATTATGTAAGAAGTACAACTAAAGTCCAAGGGAAAATAAGAATGAACAGAAGTCCAGAAAACATAACCTATTAGGGAGATCACTTTAAAAAATCTATATTTAGACTAGGATAAGGTTGGGGAAGCAAGAGTAAATAAGCGTGGCTTTGAGTACAGAAAAAAATACTGCAAAGGAGAAAGGGTGAAGAAGCTGTCCAGGGTTTCTATGAATGAATTAGATTTTTTTGGTATTTTTTCTTATGTGCTTTAAACTAAACTGGGGTAAGTTCTTGGGTCTCTGCTGAGACATGAACAAAAGAGATTGACTTAGATATTTGTAGGACTTATGCTAATAGCTGGCACTGTGTAATAAAAGAACTAAAGATGAAAAGGGATTATTCATGACCTTTTGGAGGCTCTTCATGTCAAAGTTGTCCACAAAGGAACATTTTCCTCATGACAGTCTTGTTTTGCCCAGTAAATTGGAAATGGATTGTCATTTATGAATTAAGAGTGTAGTCACAGTGTGGACAAACTCCACCTGTCTCTGTGAAAGATAACATCCTTCCAGCTTTACTACAAAATATTGGATTTTTTCCTTTAGCGAATAACAGCCTAAAGAAAACAGGGATTCAAACTGCCTCGCAGGCTGGGAAAGCATCACAGGCAATGTAATTGCCAAGCTAGTTTTCTTGGAAGTGATTTTATAAAGGAGCTACAGAAAGCCTCAGTACTTTTCATTACTCGTTTTATCACTGAATCAACTTTTCTAGTTGATAGTACTTACTACAGTAAAATCTAGCAGAAAAGCACATGGGAAAAAACAAAACAAAACAGAACCCACAAGAAACACAAGATAAAACACAACTTTGATCCCTTCTGCATGAGAAGGTCTTAAATATTTAGGGAGTTCACTAAAAGTGTGGTGCATATGGTAAATGAATAAATAAATAAAATATTGTGCTAGAGCAAAAGCAAAAAAAAAAAAAAAAAGGCATGTGGTGGTTTAGGAACTTCCCCCACCAAATAAAAATAAAAATTTACCAGACCAGCTCAGATGGCTTGCAAGTAAGCTATATTTACAGCAAAGCTAAATTTGCAAGCATATATACAAAACATATTTACATATATTTACAATTATATATGATTTAGAAAGAATACAGAAATCCAATCTTCCCCCCTTGTGCTGGTTTGAGGCTAATTGGAATATCTTAATGAGAGAAATTAGATCATTGGTTGTAAAAAGAAAATAATGATGAGGTCTTTATCATTCATTGGTTTGCTGAGAGGGATAAAAAGCTAAAATGTAAATAATCTTGGGCATTTTGATCTGTGTCACTGGANGGCATTTTGATCTGTGTCACTGGATCT